>JABFPN010002431.1:0-22338 GCA_022817305.1 Leptoteleia sp. ZL-2020 | reverse complement strand
TAACTCGAATTACAAATTTGCTCTGATTGTACTTCACGTGAATTTCGTACTAATGCGCATGCGCTATACAGTTAAAACGAGATACACTATCCCGCGACAACGTTTCTCTCTCGGCTCGCTTTTCAATGTGCAGAGAGCATGGCAGTGCACGTTCCAGTATTACTATATTTCAGTGCACAGAACTGAACATCATACGTATTATTTTTGTAAAATAAAGGGCACTGTTGCTTCACGAGAGAGAGAAAGAGAGAGAGAGATCACGTTATTGTTTACGAGAGAGAAAAAAATTCCACGAAAAGTGTGGCATCTTTTTCTGTTCAAGAACCGTCTTGCGCATGATGTCCATAAGTCGATATCTATAAGTCGATGAGCTACATAAATTACATCATATGTGAATATGAAGCATTTTCAAGTGCATAATAATCATTTATTTAAATAATAAATATAAACTGTTAATAATATTCAAATATTACAAGCTTATTTTTTACTATAACTTTCTCGTCGTTACAAATTAAACTGCTTTTAACTAATACATATAATATATTCCAAATTGGAATACGAATATGTTATGATACAAATTTACTTGCCTATTTTTTAGGTATTGATTCAATCCATTGGGCAGTTCAGACTTCCAATAAAAATATTGATATTATACTCGCTTTCCGCAACACACAACCTCCAAAACGTAACAAAACACACGTACGCACACCCACACACACCGCATTCTCTATTCATTTTTTTATAAAATTTACATCTTTCATATTATACAAACAACCACCGCTTTCGCGCAAGTCTCATTTCGAATAAACTTTTGTACTTTGAAATTTAACTTTAAAATTGCCAACACGCGTTTTTTATATTTTAAAAAGTGCAAAAATTCCGAATACATATTATCAAATGTTTTTGAATTGACTTTAAAAATACATCGATTTATCGTAGAAAAATTGTTCTGTATGTAATTTTCACTTAAAAACAAAATGTACTAGAGAATGTTTCGATGGCGATTAAGCACGTGGAAAGTCGGACGGATGATACTTAAACGATATGGCCGACGTTCGCGGCGAGCATCACGCGACTGCCGACGGTACACGAGGGTTTACCACCCTCACCAATATTCTGACCCCTAATCATAGAAGGCACGGACGGCACAATGCCGCCAACTGCGACTATCCCCTCCAATATAACGATGGAATGCTGTATGCTCGGTTAATTTCTAAACAAAAGCTCTCAATTATTTTTTAACCGTATTATAATTATAAAAACGGATGACTGTTTATGACTGTAAGAATGGGACTGAAGAAATAAACGTTTCTATGACCTTTCAAACGTAAACAAACATTAACATTGTACGGAATATTTTCAAGTACAATTCAATGCAGGTGTATTTGTTGTTTCTTTTTTTGTATAAAAATTGTATAATCATTCATTGTAGATAATTAAATAAGTAAAATAATTATAAATTATACAAAATTATTTTAATAATCACTTTTATTTTATTTAAATTTTAAATACAAATAGTTCAAGTGAGACTAAATATTACGAATGAATAGTATATTTGACCAATGTTTTTTTTTTTTTTTAGTTTTTGTCTTCTAACTTAATTTGTAAATAATGTTAAATAATGTTACAAATAAAAGGTTATAAGGACTCTAAGAAAAATGAAATTTATATGATTCATATATGCTTCAACAGTTTCATATATGGACATATGTTTTTCTTTAATTTATATATGGCCATTAATTGCAAAATAAAATAATTTTATTGGAACCATATATAGGTAGAATATTATTGCCATATACAACCACACATACACACATATATATATAAAATATACGTCCATATATGTAATTATACTTAAAAAAATAATAATATTACCATATATGGCTATATACGAATTAAGAAAAAACCGTACATATCAAACATATATTTCATTTTTACCAGGGAGATTACTTACACTCTATTGGAGTGACTCAACTTTAAAAAACAAAACAAATTTAAATTAAATTTAAAGTTAAAATGTGTTGCATGAATTAATTCTTGTCACAATATCGATCATATATACTTCATTATTAAATGGTGTAAATTTACATATAAGATTCAAAAATTAAAAACTTAAAACACCCACATTATGTAAACCGTATGTAAACAAGGAAATATGGCCAAATAAAAACATTAAAATTTGAATATTGTATTTTATTTATCGCAAAGAACATACTTATAATTGCAGTTGATTTTTTTATAGAAATAGGATGTGCGACAATTATATTTAATTATAATAATACATTTTGCATAACATTTCATTTAAATTCAATACACGTAGAGATACCCTGCTGAATAATTCCATTTTTATCATAAAAGTTTTAATTTGTTCATTTTTTTCATTCTCTTTAATTATTATTTTATTAATCAATTCATTTGTAAGGAATTGAAATAGGAAAACGAATTTGTTTAACTGATTTCAATGACAAAGTACTTTTCAAGCTTAATTGCAATTAAACATGAACTACTTAAGGTGAAACATCAGTCCTTTATTACTAGATTAGTGCATTTTTAATCATTTTCATACAATAATTTAATTATTAAATTTTCTCGATGATAAGCAATTTGTTCACAATGGAAGATATTGATTTAGTGGGAAATGTTCACTTTTATAATGTGTAACTACTTAACTTTTGGAACTCGTTTTCCTTGTGAAAAAAACGATTTCCAAAAGTTGAGCTGTATTACTTTATAAAAATGGTGTTTTCAAGGTGATGTAGTTTCCCAAGTTAAAAGAATCGTTTATCATTTCGAAATTTTTAATATTAATTCATTTAATAAAAATAAATTAAAATCCGTGATTATAGCACTGCGATTTCACCTTAAAGAATGGTAAATATCGAATAAATTAGCAGGTATGTGACATAATCTCTGAATGAAAATGTTATTTTTCACTAATACAGTCTTACTAATCAGTACATTATGCTCTCATATGTCACATCAATTTAGGTGATTGTCAACACCTTCAAATTAAAGTGATGGTTTCTTAGAATAAATTGTGTTTTTATCGCATTTGATGAGATTAAAGTTTATAATACAAAATTGAATATTCTGATTAGCTATTTAATTATCTATGCTCGTCTATTCATTATTTTCAGCTTCTTCAATACTAAATCCTGCCTTGAATGCAACGCAATATAATATCATGATATACAGGATAATTCTTCAAAAAATTCTTGAAAAAAACCTGGAAGATGCATATATTCCAGTTCAAAATGATCACTCCATGTGGAAAATTAAAATTTATGAAATATTTGCTATAAAGTTGATAACTATTGTTTCATTTATTTTCCTGTCTTTTTAATAATATAATTCTTTGTTGAATCGTGAAAATCTAATATTAATTACTGTGGCAATAAACAGAATTCGTCTGAAACAAAAAAGCATATTTATACAAATATATATGTGTATACATATATAATTATGCCTTTTATTTTATTAAATTACAATTAGATTAATAAATCTGTAAATTGTATTTTAAATACTTATGTACAATTTTTATGTATTTAAATTATCTGAATGTGAACACTGTAGGACAACTTTCAGAGCTTGCAAAGAATGAGTAGAACGCCGCGTTTGGATCTATTTCTGAAACAAGAAGCATAATAATTAATATTTCGAAAGCATATTAATTAATTGTTAATTAATATCGTATTATGTTTATTTCTTACCATAACCATCGTCTATATTGTGTCCGCTATCATAACGTAAACGTTTTTTTGGATCTGAAAGAATTCCATAAGCCTCGCCAACTTCTTTGAACTTCTTTTCTTGCTCCTTCAACTCAGCAACAGAGGCATCTGCATGTCGATCTGCAAAATTAATTTCCATCGAAAACCATCGATATTAATTGAACATTACAAAATATAAATAGCTAAATTTATTTTATATTTATAATATGATGATAAAATAATGATCAAAATACCTGGATGGTGGACCATAGCTCTTTTTCTGTAAGCTTTTTTAATATCATCTGTGGAAGCATTTCTATCAACGCCCAAAATTTTATAATAATCTTTTCTCTTCGATGCTTTTAATAATGCTTTTGCACGCGCCAATAACTTTTTGTGTGCTGAAAATTTGCATTATATATTAGATTATTGTCGTATCTTGAAACATATAGTATTACACTTAATTATTTAACAATAATTATAAGAAAAATACTAAATAGCAACAAATCTTTACCTTGAGATTTAACTAAATTATAAAGTTTCTGATAATCAAGAACAGCTTCTTCGAACATTTCGAGTTCAGTGTAACTTGAACCCCTTCTTCTAAGGGCTTTTTGATAATTTTCATCTAACTTTAGAGCTTCTGTGCATTCTTCCACGCACAGTTCATGCTTTCCCAACTATAAAAACATATTTTAAATATTAACCATGATTAATATATTATATATTAAGATATATGTACAATCAAGATATGATAAAGCCATTTGTTAACTTACTTTCCCGGAAACCATGGCCTTATTGAAGTGTAATTTTGCATTTACTTTTGTATTTTTTGGATCGATTGTTAATGCCTCCTTATATAAATTATAGGCTTCTTCATAACGTGCTTTATTAAAAGCTTCATTTCCTTTTTCTTTCTTTTGTTTTAAAGATTTCGCTTGCTAAAAATGAAAATAAGAAAAAATTACAAATAATAGTACGTACCGACAATTGATCAATAAATTATTCTTATTTTTCACTGTAATTAATAAATAATATGAAATGTAAATTTACTTTGTAAAACTCCAAAGCTTTGGTATGATCCGGTGCCAATCGAAGGACTTGTTGAAAATGTGCAAAGGCATTGTCAATGTTGTCCTCGTAATATAGACACATACCTCTCACATAAAGAGCATCTGCATTTTGCTTATCAATATGTAAAATGTTACTGCAAAATAAAGGCGTAATGTAGCAAAAAAATTAAAACGAATGCTTATGCTAAATAAATTTGATAATTAATTTTGTTGGCATAATATCGTAAATAATAATGGCATTGGATCCATTATGCAATATCCAATGATGTGCTAATCCTTACTTGGCTAAGTCTTGCGCCTCGAGATACCTTCCCAGAAATGTAAGGCATTCTGCTTTCATCAGTTTAAATCTCGAACATGACGTGCTCACGTCACAACAACGGTCCATGCAATATACGACCTACAATACATATTTAAAATTAACATTTCTATATTTAAACCTCTTATTATTGTACTTTTTATACCTAGTCTTTTATAACATTATTATCTTTGTTATAATTACAAACAATATAAACTCTTTTCCTTACTTAATGCTTAAAATTATTTGTAAGCTATATATTACCTTTCTATAATCTTTAGCCTCATAAGCAACGTCAGCTTCTTTAATATATCTGCGAACATGCTTTATTTGTCTTTTTTCTGTAGTAAGAGGATTTTTTGGATCAAGTTCAGATAATTTTTGTATCATGCTTTCTGCAGTCACAATGTCTCCAAGAATTAATGAGCACTTTATTATTCTGACATAAGCCTAAAATTGAATAATTATTTAGTAATTGCTAATAAGAATTGCATGTATTTTGTGATGTTTAAAATAGATTTATACAGCTATAAATATTACATACAGCTGTTTAATTATTTTGCTTTTTATAAACTCATTCACCAATAAGATAATTAATAATATTTTTTAAAGAATTAATACCTAATAATAATATATAGTAGAAATATACATTGTAATGAAAAATGAAACGTTTTGAAAGTACACAGTGTAAACAAACTTATTTTTGTTTTGTATTTACATCCTTTCGTATGTCCATTGGATGTAAATGGATAATATTATTGTTTTTGTTTCATTAATTCAACCTTCCAAATATTAACATTACTTATTTATATGCTCAACTTTAAAAATGTTTCATTCTTCAGTTCTCTGAAAGATACAAATATGCGGAAGAATGTAATTTAAAAGTTAATTTCTTACTTACTTTCAAAAACATTGGATCCATTTCAATAGATTTCTTAGCATCATTTAATGCATCTTTGTAACGTCCAATCATCATATAACAAGCCGCTCTATTTCCATAATACCTTGCAGTCGTCGGGCAAAGATCTAGAAATCAAATAAATATTATAACATAGAATTATAATTTTTATAGCAATATTTTAAACGCAGTTAATGTATGAACAAAATATCTATCTAAATGGAAATCTTCAACAAAAAATTCCATTTTTAACACAAAACCACCAAACATTTAATGATAAGAAACCAGAAAACATTTTTCTACGTGAATTTAATTTAATGTAGATAATTACATACCTATAACTTCATTATATAAAATCAATGCTTTGTCATATTCTCCCAAAGAATAAGATCTGTTTGCTTCTTCCTTTTTGATTTCTGCTAATCTATAACACATAACACTCTGTTAAAAGAATATACAAATAATATATTATTTATTTTTATAATTATTATAACTCTTGACTTTTGAGTTATACCCTTTAACAAAGTTTTGTATTCTAATGGATATTTATAGTTATAATAACCTCCTATAGCTAACATTATAAGTGATAATATAATAATTCATTAAGTAAAATATTTTACTTTTAATATAATCAGATGTATTTAATATATTCAAATTTTATTTATTATATACTGAATTTTTTGAATTGTTTATTTCCTCATGAAAATAGCCTGAGCGACCACTGAAACTATTATAACAGAACTCCATCCAGAACTCTTTTATTGTGATTAGGAAAATAGTTCCGGCTTATTATATCGGGTCCTTACATAGTAATAAATAACATTTAATTCTATTATGTGGCATTTAATTCGCATTAAATTATACAGTAAATTATGAATTTACATGAAGATAAATATAATATTGATTGAATGACTAAAAATTTATATAAATGAATGATTATTTCTTGAAAATATATAATATGTCATTTCTATTATTCTCATAAGATTGAATCCTTCATTCATTGACACATATTTATTTATTATGGCACATTTGCCCAATATATGTTTATATATAAGGGATTTAAAACTTCCAATACTTTTGTTATTAATTTATCCATTATATATTACAATTCATGGTGAAACATAATATGACATACTTATTTATGCAAAAATTAAGTTATAATAACAGAAATGAAAGTTATTTTTTTTTTATCATGGATATTCCAAAGTAAGCCTCCTTGAAAATACAATAGGAATAACATTGATTCCTAATGTATTAAACTATAACTATAATTCAAGAAATTTGTTGTATATTAAAAAATAAATTCATACAAAATAGAATTTTATATATTAAATGATATTTTAACCATTCAATCAACTGATCTCCTAAAAATATAATTATAAGCAACATGAAATATAAGCATTACAATTTCAATGAAACTAAATAATATGTCAACATTGAAATTAAATACAACGAAAGTGCTTAGTAAGTTAAAGTGATCCATCCTCCTTTTATATATAAAATAAAACACTTAAAATGAACTTTGAACATGCAAATGAATCCATTAATGCATTTCAAATGGCACCTCACATGTATTTAAGTTATTGATTTATTTAAGAAAAGGCTTACTTCGAAATCGAGCCTAATGCGAGAATAATTACATTAAGCAAATATTGCAATTAACATTAAAGTGCAATCAATTTCTAAGAACACGAAATAAACAACTTACTGGTCATTAGAGATTAACTCGTTTCGCTTCGCCTTCTCATCAGTTTCGACGTCTAAATTTTCAATTTCTTCTGCCATCATGTTTATTTATTTGTAATTATGGTGTTTCAAACGAAAGCGACTTCCTGCGTTCTTTTAGCAAGACAAATGAAACGATGGATTTGTCTCAAATTATTTTACGTGCCCTGCGTCTCGCTCGCAGGAACGTACGCTTTCACCTGAAACAATCACTCAACAATAGCAACTCTCCATTCAATAATTATTCTCCATGATGTAACGGGTTTTCACGAAACGGCGTATGCGCAAAAGCAAGTTAATTTCGATGAAATGTGATCCCTATCTCTATCACACTTTAGTCGTTAGAAGAAGATGGGTAAAGTTATTGGTTGATTATGAAATGAATAGATGCCTTTCGAACGAACGAAAGATTAACAGCATGTTAAAGTAACAGTAAATCCATGGAATTAGCGTATTTTCTATTTATGACAATATTATAGTGTAATTTTGGATTTGATGAGAAGAGTGCGAAACAGCACTTATCGACGTTACAGTTTTCTACATTCTGCTTCGCATTCTTTGCGAATACGCTTGTACTAAATATTACTTCTTGCAAATATATACGTTCTCCCACTGCTTTGGCAATGTGCTCTTCTCATCAAATCAAATCAAATATTATACTATGATATATTATAATAAAATGAAAATACACTAATTCCGTGAAAATAGCACTTTTACACGCTCTTAAGGTAAAGTCGAGACCTGCTGTCACGGAGTTAGTATCTTTTATAATCAAAATTTAATTAATTTATATTTTATGATATACAGACTAGATCGCCATTCTATGGATACGGGAGTATAATTTGAAACCCAAAAACATATAAATATTCTCAAAGAGTCGTCATTTTTACTATTTTTTGTCGTCTGCTTGAAAGGAAGCACTAGAAATCACTATTCTTTGAAAATGTTCATTAGTACACATGTTATTGTGAATCAAATTATACTCCTGTATCCATAGAATGGCGCTCTAGTCTGTATATCATAAAATATAAATTAATTAAGTTTTCATTATAAAAGACACTAACTTCGTGACAGCAGGCCTTGTAGTTGCCCCTCTGAACACCCAAGACGCTTATCAAAAGCGCCACCTGATTAAAAATAGCCAGCTTGGAGAATATTTTATCTATCTAGGTTTACTTTCAAATTAATGTAATATGTATTTGGTAATAGTTCGTGACTTTATAAACATAACCGTAATTCGCATACTGATTCTTTCGATAATAAACAATCAAGAAAAATAATTATTCAAATATGAATTCACTAAGAACATGTATGAACACCGTTTTAAGAAGTCAAAATTTCATTTGCACCAATTACATGGGTAAATAATCACTATATATTATGAATAATGCAAAAAAGATTTCTATATACATACTTTTATAATTGCTTTTTAATTATTATGTATAAAAACTTGAAAAACTATGAAAATATAATTTTTTTAATTTTCTTCGTTTATTGTATGTAATACATTTGAGTGTTTTCAGCAATGAGACACATACGCCGAACACTGAGGCCAACTTTGGTAGATCTGACAAGGATAAAAAAGCAAAAAAATAATTATAAACCAGTAGAAAAAATTCGACAGAATTTTATAGATTGGAATCGAAATTCAGAAATATATTCATTCAATGCTAGATTATCCGAGAAGTTTGATTTACAATTATTAGAGAAAGCTTTTACTCACAAATCGTATATTGAAAAGGAAGAAGCTGAACGTACAAAAATGGGACTTCAAGAAATTAAAATTGATATAGAACATAATGAAAAACTTGTCGAAGAAGGAAAAGAAATTTTGCCAAAAATAATTGAGCGCTATTTAAGTAAAGCACTTCCTTATGCTCCAAAAGAATGTATTCTGTAAGTTGTTTTGTTTTTATAAATTAAAAATATTTATTACTGTATTTGTATCATATAATCTTTATTGGAGTCTCTTATGTTTATTTAATTATTTATCAGTTATTTAATTTAATTTATAATCTATTATTGCTTGTCATTAGAAATGTTAGAAATTTTAAAAGATAAATCTCCTGTTCAGAATTATCCCTATTATCCTTTAAAATTTACAAGAAAGGAATATATCTCTTATGTATTATAATTGTATTTTTCCAATATATATTTACTTTATTAAAATTACTTTATAAACCTATATAAGAACATCCTGTGTTGTTTTATAATGTATATTATATACTTACTTTATTATTATTATTATATATATATATATATATTAAAGTAGAATATTGATAAAGTGAATATAAAGAGGATTAAAGAAAATTAAATACTATCTCACTTTTCAGAGCTTTTGTAAATTACCTTCTTAAGACCGATCATTTGGCATACACAAGTTCCGGCATTGGTACCAAAGACTTAATTCTTTGTTCTGTAAGTACTATTGTTTCATATAAATATTATTTAATAATAATAATAACAACAACAACCATTATTTACATTTTCACAACATAATCTTATATTATATAAACATGTAGAATGTAAATAATATATAATCTGTCTATTTAAGTCATTTAAGTGAATATTAATATATTTACTTTGTTAGCTTGTTTATGTTGGGTTTTGTAATTATACACTATTCTGTATATTACAGTTCATAAAAATTTTAGTGCTATACAATCAAAATAACTTTGTATGTATTAGAACTATGTGCTAAAATTTCTATGATGGTTATAGAATATAATTTCATTAATTAATAATAAAAACAGATTTTAACAAAAATGTTAAAAATCAGTAGTATATATTTCAATAACACTTAAAAATACATTAGTATCAGATTTTAAACAACTTTATTTTATAGAGCTGAAGAATTTTAAATCCATTTAGAAAATGGAACATGTAAAAAAACAATGTTTGTAAATATTTGGAAGGTTCAATTAATGAAACAAAAACAATAATATTATCTATTTACTTTCAAAGGACATAAGAATGGATGTAAATACAAAACAAAACCAAAGTTTCTTTACACTTTGTACTTTGAAAACATTTTTCAGTACCATCTATATTTTCATGTATATTTATTCTTTATTATTCTGTATAAATCCTTATATATCTTTATTTATTTTTTAGACCCATCCTGTACCAAAAACACTCCTTGCTGAGACATTCTACGCTCTTGTGGCAGCACTCAAGAACAGTGTGGATTTGAATCATGTAAGCATCTTCGTCCGAGACATTTTAATATCTACTCTTGCAGAGAAAGATTTGACCGAAATCTGGTGCCCAGAGGACCCACTTGATGTGCTCAATGACATTCTTTTGAGAAATGGACGTGAATTAATAGAGCCCAGACTTGCCGCGCAAACTGCTTCAAATACTTTATTGGCCACCTACCAAGTTGCATTATATTCCAATCAAGAATTTCTAGGAATTGGTAAATTATCATTTTGTTGATTTGTTAAGTTTGTTTACATTTTGTATTTTGAAAACGTTTCATTTTTCGATCCTATTATAAAATAAGTATGATTATACTTTATTTATATAAAATTTCATCTCAGTTTTAAACTAAAAGATGCATTACTGGTAAATAGTAAATTAATGAAGTAATTACAAGCAAGAATTTTAAAATTTTTAGGTGTAGGAAATACAATTGACGAAGCTACAAATGTGGCAGCGATTATTACCTTGATGAATTTATTCCGTTTGCTGGATTGCTATGAGCCACTCAGATGCAATTTGAAAGTGAGTGGTAATTTGGAGGAACCTATATTAAATAAGTCATTGAAGGAGTGGAGTTTAAGCAACTTCACAGTTTAAGGTGTTATATTACTTAAATATGAATGTAAATTGTCAGCAATTTCATTAAAGATGTTTTACAGTATCAGATATAGATTACTTATTAGAACATTTGCATTGATTTTTACTTATTTATGATCTTTTTTCTGTTTTGCTTTTTCATAATGGAAAACATGTAGTCTGATTAGATATTAAAATATACAGAATCTAATCTGTGCAATGATTCGACAGTCCATTACCAACGTTAATGTTTCATAAGAAGTTTGAACATTCAACCGAAGTCTTAATTTGTCAAAGTCTAGTCTGGTTCTGACTGTATGAGGCGAGCGTACGCATTATAATGATAAAAAATCGTTAAAATGCATAAGAACAAAAAAAAAAACAAGTATAAACCTGTCTATTCCAATAGAAATAACTCTGTATTGAATTCTGCTGCGTTGTAGGTAATAGTCTCGAACAATTTCCAAAACTGCCTTTAATTTTAGAACCATTCATCATAATTAGCAACGAAAACTGTTTTTCAACTTTAATATAATTGAATACAATTATGGACACACTCAAATACTAAATGATTAACGTCTTTATTTAATTGAGCTTTTATTTAAATTCAGATTAGGTAAAACTTCAATGCAAAATTGAATAATTCACCTTACTTATTTAGTTTCAACACTTTCATATAAAATTATAATACTATTTTATTTTCATCTATCATCACTTTACTCTTGTATTTAGCTTTGTACCGTAATTATATAACTATCAAAATTATACCACACTTTTTTGCATTGGTAATTTCAGCACCATATTTCATAAACTGAAATTGATTCTTTCTGTTTTTTATAGATGCAAATGTAAACGAAAAAAAATAAATAAGCACAAAAAAGTGTGAATTATGTATTTTTGCAGAGTTCAATAAAACACGCGATATATATAAAGTGAAATTGAAAAATGACTTTATCACTGAATTAACTATTACGTTCGAAGAACGAATATTATATTGTGACAACCAAGCTATAATTATCCATCGCCAAATAAAACGACCAATTTTGCATTCAGATTCTTAAAAATACCGAGATCGATGTAACGTAAAGTGGTGCATCCTCTTTAAGTTGGACGGGAGTCAGGCAGATCGATGTGAAAAGTGCCCCCAAGCCGGCATACGGAATTTCCTTCATTTCGTAACCCCGGTATTTCAAATTTTCAATTTTCCTGTCAAAATAAAGTGACATTTCATGGCAAATTTTATTTGTCAACATCCTGAAATAAAATATCGTTTTGATAAATATGTATATTTGCAAATTAATTGTCTGGGAAAGGAAAAATTAGATATACTTTCAGATATGAACATGAATTCTACATGAAAAACTGTTTAAAATAATGTTATGGTTTTTCAATTTTATGAAGTTGAAAAATAAATTTTAAAATAGACTAATTTTCATGACATCGATTTCATTGATTAAATATAATATTAATAATAAATTATATATCAACTTATGCATGTTTGTTTAGTGGCGTCACTATCGTTCCTTTAATAACACAAGTTTGTATATATTTATACACAATATTATATTCATATAATTTTAAATACAATTTTCAGTGAAATATAGTAGGAGTTTTTCTTTTACTGTTACAAACTGAAATTCAAATGTAATAGATTTTTCACGTTACAAAGTCAAGTGTAATTCTTTTTCTTATTAAAGTAAAATGTAGAAGATCTAATTCTTAATGAATTAACAATTTTCCTTTTAATTACTTATGTCATTCACTTGAATATTACTAAATAATTAAGACTAAATATATCAATTAAAAACCGTACAATTATGTTTAAATTTCGCATTTCTCAAAATAGAACAAACTTGTTATAACATAAAATATGATTTTTCATATTTTAAAACTGTACACAGTTTGACAATTGTATAACGAGACAAGTTATATTGTAATTAAACAAACATAATTTAATATAATTTCTTCATTATTTGTGGTATGTATATCCGCAACAATTAAAACGAGCTCTGCAACTTAGTTTGTGTTATGTTTCGTAAAGTCGACGTCTCAGTTGCTTGGATGTTTTCTACATTGCCAAAAGAATTTTCTTCATTAGACGATCCAAAATACTTAAGTAAGAGAATTCATATCTTGGCGTTTACAGTGTGATCTTCTGGTCACATTTATGATGAATGATACCCTTACTGTCGCAGGAAACACAGAAGCATTGTTTTCACCACTCCTGAAGGTTTCTGAAGACGAAGTTTCATGTCTTTCGAAGATGATGGCGTCTTCCATTCGTCACTAACATTTAGCAGTGGAATCATAACGGAAACGCCAACATTCGTTCCTTGCAACAATGGAAAGGAGGAAATGTTTTTTCCTACCAACAGATGTAATTATGTCATGAACGTACTCAACACGCTCTTATTTCTGTTCCTTAAACAATGAGTGTGGCACGAAGCATGATGCAACGTTTTTCTTGCCCAAATCTTTGACTAAAATCTTATGAATTGTTTACTTATTAACATCAAAGTTATCCACCATCATTCTCATAGATACGTAACGGTCTTCTTGGAGACATTCACAGACCTTTGCAATGAATTTTTACTTATGAACAGCAATTGGACGCCCGAGCCAGGGTACATCTGCAATTGATTCCAAGCCACTTTTAAAATAGCAAATTTCTCTGAACGAGACAAATAAGTATCTTCATACATGCTTAGAGAAAGATACTTCTGGTGTTGCCAGATTCTAGAGGATTCCTGAATTTATTGTGTTCTAAAACATTTTATATATATATTATTATTAATGAAGACGAATACGACTGTTCATTGAATTAAACTATTTTATTCATTATTTAGAGTCAAACATGATGTCGAGAAATTTTATACAATAAGTTTGTACATCTCATAATAGAAACTATATTATAAATTGCTATATAACTACTTTAATATCATGTAATTGTTTAATGAAAGTTAAAATATATTAATTTTCATATAATAATAGGAATTTAACACAATGTATTAATTATTAGATTTAATGCATGTTTGTATTATACCATATACTAGTAATTATTTGTTTATTATACTATCACATAATAGTAGTATTGTATTCAATTATAAAAACCAGTTGCTCTGGGCACAGATAAAACTAATTCAGCTATTAATGTTTAGTATTAAGTTTTCATCGTTACTGTTGAAATGTAAACTTATTTATTGAGGTACTTTTTAATTAAAATCTATTTATTAAATAAGCGAAGATTAAAGTTATACTAAAAAGAAAATTACCTTATTCCTATTAAATATTTTGAGAATTTAAGAAATGATTATCACAATATTCACATTATTAAGTTCAATGACAAATCATAAACGACATTAGCTCGTTCATTTCCCTATTAATTCCAAATTCGAGGGAATATAAATTTCCATCTGTTCGATATTTTTGCCGGTCGAAAGGTAAAATTCGAATTGCAAAATAAGCATTGGAATTGTTGAACGGTTCGGCAGTGACGGGAACCGTTTCGGGATGATATTCTAGCTGCGAAAACAAAGTCGAAATGTTTATAAGATATTGATTATTTGGAGTTGGTGCTATCGGCTTTAAGATGGTTCATCCTTGCCCCTACCCCGCGGCATCCTCTCGCCGTTGCCACCACCACGCGGAGCTACCTAATACTACCACTGGCGCGCCATTGGCATCGCCATTCGCTAGCGACTTCTCTCTCGTCATCCGTCTTGCTCGCCGGGTGTCGCCCTCTCTTTCTCGTTGCCGCGTATTTTCGTCCTCCTCTCTTTCTTTGCCCTCTCTATTGGCCGTGTGTAACGACTCAATGGCGCTGCCACACCCTTTCGCAGTCCAGTAATCAGCGCTATTGTTGTTTTCGCTCTTTCATTGCTTTTTGCGACCGCAAGCGCGGACCGTGTCCGAAAATGTTCGGTTTCGGCATCGACGATCGCTGAGGCAACGCCGCCGCCGACCACCATCAGAGTACACTGGCTAGATGAGAAGCAACGGAAGTAATAGGCCCCGAAAAAATTAAGGTGATTTGTCAAGCGCTGACCAAGTTTAGTTTTTTTTTTCCTTTTTTTTCAATTATTCTTCTTTATTTGCCCCCCCCCTTTTTTTGTTTCTTTCTTTTTTATTAGTTTCCTTCCATCAGCTTCTCCTACGACATTTTTTTAAAATAGCCGTCAATTTCATTTTTCTGAAATTTACATTCAGTTACTATTGGCGTTATCGAGATCAAACCATTCGTTCTGTTAATAAAGAGCAGATCATTCTGTTCATATCGGTGCATCCTTTATTGACTGAATGAATGGTTTAATGCCCAAAACGCCATATATATAGCGTGTTGCAGCTTGAACAACTTCGTAAATTAAAAAAAAGGATGCACATATATGAAGAGACTTGTCCGTCATTTTTTAATTTAAGAAATTATTCAATGACTGCCGGTATTGCGCATCTTCTGGTTTATTCAAGTTTTTTAAGTCAATTTTGGAACATTCCTTATACGTACCTTTGTGCGGTTGAATCGTTACAAAATTTTGCCTATTGTGATTCATCGAAATACTCGGCGCACATACAGATACGTCTTAAATAAGGAGAAGTGTTTGTTTTTAAATTACCTTCACGAAATTGTACAGTTGCTTGACAAATCACGGTAGAATTTTTACAACGGTATATATTATTTCTCTGCCATTCTTTATACAATTTTGTTCGAGAAAAAGGGGAGAAAGGAAAAGACGTATTCGAGGAAGATGTGGGAATGAAAGGAGGAAGACTTTTGAAGGTCGTAAATATTATAAAGGCTTTGTGAACTTGCACATTTGAAGAAGAGTATCATTCATACGTGCTACAATTCTGACGAATGTATTGTGAGAACCGAAGGATCAAACAATTCTGCCAGGAAGAATCCAAGGAATGTGGAATGCAAGATGTATTAAATAAAATTTATGATGCTTAATAAATGATTATAAAATAATTTTTTAAAGAGACGGAAATGCCGGGGCATCTGAGATTTCGCCGAGTTACTGGGCAAGAAACATTTTTCATGTCAAAATCATAACCTAAAATGAAGTATGTATTAATGGCACTTGCAAATTGCAATAAATTAGAATGTATAAAAGATAATGATTATCATTCTAATCATTGCAACATATAAATTTCTATGCGAACTTATTAAAAAAAGAGTTGATAATATTCTTATGAATAACAAATAATTAAAGATTGTTTACAAGTTGTAAATAAGTTATTGATTTGTCTCAATGCACCGAGACAAAAGTCATAACAATATTTAAAACATCTTACATTAATTTACCGATATAAAATAGAATGACGATAATCACAAGAGCAATTTTTTCGTATTTTCAAGTGAAAAGCTGTTGCATAATTTCTAAATTTTACCATTATTTATAGCAAATTGCGTTGAACGTTTCGTCAGCCGGAATAAAACTGATTTATTGATTTCTTTTTTAATATTGTTGGAGAAGGGAGAATTGACGCGAAGAATAATGCGAAAATACTATTCTCCAGGAAAATTAAAGTCCCATTGTTATTTACTGGAAAAAAGAATTCGTAACAATTATGAATATTTAATAAATGTTAAAAAATATATTGTTGTATATGACCAATTTAATATACAAAAGCTATTATGACAAAAATTTTATATTTATTTACAAAATGTAAGTATCAAATTAAATTTATAAATATTACAACTCATAGTTTAGTAATGAACTATATTTAATTACATTTATCAATTACTTTCATTTTTTAATATTAAACAATTCTTTTTTTTCCATGTTGCAAGTCGGAAAATCAGAAGGAATACTTATGTGAAAATCATCATATATGTTACATACATACATATACATATATATGGGGCATATAAGAGTGTAACTTGTAGATGAAATCGAAGATACATTCCGAAATATACGCTTCATGAGTCAATATATATATAGGTGTATATATGATGGCAAACATATATAAATGTACCTGAGTGGCATTAGTTGTATTTAATATCATCAAATAGTTTATGTATGAAAAAACTCTGTTGGGCGGAAAATGACCCTTCGCACTAACATTAATGTAATAAAATTTGATGTACCGTTCCTCAGGTTAATGGTGGTTCCGGATTATAATGGAATATTAATGCGTTTACAAATCACGTAAACACGTAATTTGAATTAAGCGCAACCCCTTGCATTAGCATATTGTGTAATAAAATGCGCTGCGACCAAAAGCATTCTGATTTTAAGTTTTTAAACTAAAGTGCACTGCGCATGTTAAAATTTGCACCGAAAAAACTTGCGGTTACAGTACAACCCGCGGTCGACATAAAACACGGCGGTATTTTAATGTTACGCGTGTATGCAAGTTATTGTAACGTCGACACAATAAATTATAGAGGTAGCAATAAAATTTGAAGATAACAATAGTGATAGCCGAGTTACGATTGTAATAAAACTTTCAAAAAGTTTGTCGCAAATATATATGGGACATTCAACGTCACATTTTCATTCAACAAATAAATGCTATTCTAATGAATCTAAAAAAATAATCTTTTAATCCTTTGTCGTAATAATAACGTTTTTATACCCGGCAAATAGTTCATGCTAAATTCTTTTATAAACAGCATTACGTTAAAGCAGATCTGTTTTTTGTTTTTGTTTTTGTTTTGCCAATTTTCACTATTTAATTTTAATTATTACATGCGAGGATGTAATTGTTATTCAATGATAATAATAATGGAAAATGGAATTCAAAAAAGCAAGTATACATCAATCACAAAAATTAAAAGATACTATTTTATAACTGGTTTTAAAGTCAGAGAGAAAAAAAGTTGTAACTTTGATGTATATATTTACCAATGCTGCTTAAAACGGGATTACAAAGCAGAGTTAAGTAAAAAATGTAGAATTATTAATAATAAAATGGCGTTTATTTATTTTCACATTGAAATAAAGGAATTGTTTATTTATCCAACAAATTCCTCTTTTTTTTTATATATAAAATTTGTATCTACCGCATAAATAGGACCTTCAAATTGTGCAATTACAAATTATACCATGTATTAATCAACATATATTATGCATGTATAAATTTTTACTTAAATATTGTTTATTTACATCCAAAGTACAGAAAAATAGATGTATCAACTAAACAAAAACAAGGTTTGTTTACCTTGGAATAAGTGCAATTCTTATGGACTTAACAACTTGAAATTACGATCATAATAATATATTAAATACGAAAAACATTTCGAAAGGACTCGTTACGCGTTGTTTCGTTTTCAAATTGCAAAATTGTAAATTACGACAGGTTCGTCTCCGCCTGTAAAATAAATCACGCGTAACGTTTTCCGGATGTCGATCGGAATCTCCGTTTCAGACGAATACAAATCCGCGCAGTTGCAATAATTCTTCATAAAGTCGAAATAACGACTTAGATGAGAAATGATGACACGCTTTTCTCGTGAGCGCGCATGTACCGTAATTACCCCGTGCGAAAATCTGCATCACGCCTGCGCGATGGCAAACCACTTAAATTGAGGCCAATCACTCACGCCAAATGTTATTCCTCCGACTTCGTTGCCCCCCCCCCCCAACCCCCGCCACCCGCATCCACCGAAAAAAACTTTTCTCTAATTAATTTTTAGAAACACAATTCCTGCGTGGGGCACAATTTATTTATCAAGTTAAAAGGCATTTAAATTGGAATGAGCGAAGTGCATTAGACTTAAAATGAAATTTCAGTATAATGTAATTATAACGAAGCTGTTGCTCAAGTCAATGTTTTCCTTTCCGTATCTTTTGCGGAATATACACTGAGAGAAATTTATTAGTAGTTACTACTGTATTTTATAATAACTCTGGGATTGTGTGCATTTATAGTATTTCTTACACCCAGAAAGAAGAATTATAAATAATACTAGACTTTGTCCTAAATGTTGAATGTACTTGTCTAAAGTAAACAATTATCGTGGAAGTCCCCAGTGGAGTGTTGGTAAAACGTTTGACTAGTAAATATGAGGTATCTGGTCCTATTCCGCGATAACAACGTTTTTCTAGAATTTCTTTTAAAATACTGGCTCATTTCATTTAGTAATATTATGAAATACCTTATTTTTATAGCAAAAAAACACTAGTTCATGACTCTAGACGTTTTGCATCCTCTTAATATAAAAATACTACCAATTTCTCTCAGTGTAGAGGCCGGGGTCACACATATCAGCTTGGACAAATTTCGCACGTTTAATCACCGTGAAATCCTTCATGCAGGTTACGTGCAATTTTTATCCTTTTTCCCCGAGTGATGTCTGTTCGCGCCGAAGATCAATACTTTTTGTAATAACCGAGAATTTCATCCGATTCATGCGTATTCAGCCACAGTTTGACCATTACGGCCGTGCATAGGATTGTGCACAAATGAATGCTCCTACCTACGTATAACGCATTACGAAAGAAGAGAATGGAGATTGCACTAATAATTTCTCAGCTTTACGGACGCAATCCAGATGAACCGTTATGCAGTACTTTTGTTAGATCATAGTAATTAATGTACTAATTTCAACAAGGCTTTTATGGTAATTTTATTTCCTCTTGCTCATGATTCATGGTCTCGTGACCTTTAAAGGAATAAGTTCATCGCCAAGCCTTATCATTTTATATGTAGGGATGACTGCCCAGCGGTAGGGCACTGTTTAAAAGCGTCTCATAATTTCATTTTTATGATAATCCCATATATAATTATGTATTTCCATATGGTACATAAATATTGCGCAATAAATCATTCCCAGCAATTATAGTAATTTGTTCTTTTATTAATTAATATTTATTTATTTATTCATTTATATACCTCGGCTCGTCGAGTGGCTGCCACCACCCTTGATAAATGGTGTAATTGCACGTGAATTGTATAGTTACTATTTACAGTTTCCTTGTTGTCATCCTCCTCCATAATCCTTACTTTATGTGAAATTTAACGTGTTATTTACAATACAGATCGTCAGCTATCGAGGTATGATCTGAATGAATTCAACAAAAATGTATTGTTTATATATTATGTATGTATGGTTTCTATTATTTCTGATAAATATCACATTTATCAGGTTGGTAAAAATAAAAATAGGTTGGTAGTAATAAAAGTAGATTGGTAACTAAAAATTTCATATTGTAGGAAGATGAAATTATTACATTCCCAGGGTAATGCTTGAATATCCAGCTGCATTTAGCTCGGCGATGGTTTGCATCTTGCTTTGATTGCGCAGAAGTTGCGTGTGCATTGATATTAATTATTGTATAACAACGGTGTTGTTTCAAGTTCAGCATTGTGCGGCTGAAGACGCGCTCGTGACCAACAACGTCAACCCGCACGATAATTATTGCACGAGATACATGGTTTGCGATAATTCAAAATGGTGGAACGAGCGACGTTGGAGATGCTGTTCATGACACATGGCACTTGCACATCACTCTGACAAGTCCACTGCTGTTTCATTATTTATTTCAAAAAGAATCAGTTACGCAAAGCTTGATGACAATTTTTTTTATTTTCATCCTTCCCATTTTTATCGTAATGCATGTTTTTAATGAATAGTTAATTTAGATGATGATATTGATGTAAGTTTGATCCTTGTTTTAATATTCAATTAATCTTGATGGAGATATAATAGACCGTGACTTTGATGATTAAATATAATAGCGTTTTGCGTGTCTTTATGTTTTAATTCCTCTTATTTATCCTGCTCGAATTATTTCTGACGGAAAACAGTACAAAATGAATCAAAATTATACTTACCTTAATCTCTGCTCCCAAATTTTACACAGAAATTGATGCTATTGGCGTGTTCCAAAAATGACTGCTAGTACTGCGTTAATGAGACAAATATATAAGCATAAATAAGCTAGAAGAAGATGAATAATACTGTTCCAATTTTGGAACGTGTATCGTGTTTTGAAATTTGTCTATTGTCACGTCTTTCTTTGTACCGCGATATATTTATAAAATTTGCAAAATTAAAGCTATATTTTAACAAATAAAATATATCCAACGATTCTCTCATTTTTATATTGCATTATGCCAAATTTTGATTTAATTCTGTTCACTTATGAACCCTCTGTACCTGATGGCGTTTTTGATATATACTGAAAAATAACTTTAAGGTGATGTTTAAGGTCTGCTCTCACGGAATTGGTGTCTTTTATAATCAAAATAAAATTATTTAATAGTTTATGATATACAGACCAGAGCGCCATTCTGGGGACACGGGAGTGTGATTTGCTTCAAAAAAATATGTGCACTGGTGAATATTCTCAAAGAATAGTGATTTCTACAATTTTTTTATCGTCTGCTTGAAAAGAAGCAGTAGAAATCACTATTCTTTGTGAATATCCATCGTTGCATATATTTTTGCAAACCAAATTATACTCCCGTGTCCGCAGAATGGCGCTCTGGTCCATATATCATAAAATATAAATTAATTATATTTTGATTTCAAAACACACTAACTCCGTGACAGCAGGCCTTGAACATCACCTTAAGGCAGTTCATAAGAATGGTGGTTTGATGTATAAATGGATGCAACGGTGCTTACGAATCTAGGGATCTATTTTGAAAATTATGAAATTGCAAAATTATGACTTCATGAATATGTCAACGCATCCCCATATCAATTTTTAAACGGATGCGTACAGATACTCATAAAGTCGCAAAACCATGGGATGCTTACGGGAGCGCCTGATTCCGCGATTGATTCCGGAATCTTGTGTTCTAAAACATAAGTTGATGTTTCCAATATTTCACGTTTAGTAACTTAAACCAACTTATCTATTATTTTAAGTCAGAAGAACGCACCACTTGGTCAACAATATT
>JABFPN010002430.1:0-22339 GCA_022817305.1 Leptoteleia sp. ZL-2020 | reverse complement strand
AATTACTGTTTTTAACTGTATTTGAGCCACATGTCCGTCTTTTGATAAAAATTACCGTTTTTTAACAGGAAAAATTTCGGTTTTATCTATAAATATGACATTTAAAACTAGTGTATTTGCTTTTAAAGAACAGTAATTTTTATTAAAAGACGGACATGTGGCTCAACTACAGTTAAAAACAGTAATTTTTTCTGTTACATTTTTCTCAGTGTGGGATAATTACGCTGAGAAAAATTGTATTACAACTCGAGCATGAGTGTGGTATAATAAATTTTAATAAAAATACAGTCATTTCAACTATATTTTTTTAATAAATTCCATCACAAGTGCACAAAATTCTGATAGTTATTATATTACTTATACATAATATAGTAAATGTTATATAATTTTTCTCAGTGTAATTTGAACTTAAGATTTTGCATTTTTCTAAAAAAAGAAATATTGTTTCTATAAATAAACAGATGGTTGCATATCCTATTGCAATTTTTTAAGTGTTTGCATTTTTAAAATGAAGCAATTGAAACGGTTTACTACTTTCTCTTAATTATTTCTACGGTAATTCTATATTAACAATTTTAAAGAAATTTTCTTGTTCGTTAAACTTTTTATGGCAATGTATTGTTTTTTTGACAAACCAATTACAGGATAAAGTGGAATGCTAATTAGACTCGTTCTTTGTGAGATAATTTTATGGGTTCATCTTAGAATAAACAATTGGTATTTATGTTAGATATATTGTTTGGCCATTATTGACGCAATGAAAATTTATAATTATCATAGATAACAAACTTATGTAATTTAATTTTATGAAAACTAACATACAAATTACTTCATTTAAATTTTAGTACCAGTAGTTAATTTGTAGGAATGAGAATTAGTTTTTCTAGAAAATTAGGATACCATTTTCAACAATTTTCACAGGAATAATTATTTTATGTAATTAAATATCATTTTGCAAATAAAATAATTGAATCTTTATAAATAGAAATATTTGTAATTATATAAAATGCTATTGCAAAATAATACTAGGAAATTCACTTATATCTATCTAAACTTGCAACAGTATATTCCCGATGTTTATCAATACTTTGTAAGTTAGCCTATTTTAAATAATGACGTACACTTAAGAAAATGCATTTTAAATTACAATCTTTTTAGTTGCATGACGTGACTTTGTAGGAATAACACGAAAATAATAGTTTTGTAAAGTGACATTCCAAGTAATTCGAATAATTTCATTCATTGAAATATCTACTTTTTAATATGTTGTATCGATCCATTTCACTCTAATATACGTAATATAATATATCTTATTATCTATTATTAAAGAATTGCTAACAAAATTTATTGACCCTCATGCTATTCTTTCCTCATATAATATTTTAAACATAGAACAATAATCATGTGTATAAAATTTATTTGAAATAATAAATCGATTGCAATTAATTATGGACATTGAAATGTTGAACAATAATTAAAATCAATCACACTTAAAATTCCAATATTTTACACCAATATTTATTGCATATTTTTTAATTTCATTTTGATTCATTCTTTTTTACTTCGTCATGATTAAAAAGAAGTATAAATAGTTAAGCGTTTATATAAATAAACCAATTACTTCAAGTCGTTCTTATCCATTGAAATCGAACGTTTTTCTTACAAAGACGTCGTTTATAATACAAATCAAATGCTTGAATTTCGAATTCAAATTCATTTCGGCCCGAGAAGCACTTGAACGAAAGTTTCCAGGAGTCTCATTGCGTGATATAAGCTCGTGAAACGAGCACTTCTGCCGACCAAGAAAGAGAGCTGAGGTCGGTTCTTAGACCGGTGGTTAACGGCGCCCATCGAACATTTCGACGGTGCTTTCATAATCGGCCGGCCGAAAGCGCTGATTGGCGCATTACTAAATTGCGTGCTAGAAGGTTCTTTCTTGGCAATGCGAGACGATTGTTCGGGGGAACCAGCCACCTTATCTTCACGAACCTGTGAAAGAAAATCGCTGCGTTTGTTCGGCCTTATTGAGTTATTCAGACAAGAGTTTGATGGCGTGATGAAGATATGAATTTACCCAGTATAAGGAGGGTCGTGGGATGACAACATTTTCTTCGCCTAAAATATAAAAAGGAATCAAATTTACTACTTTAAATGACAAATCTCCATTAGTGTTATCACATGATATTCAAATTTTAAAATGTATTAAACATGTTAATAAAAAGTGCTTTAATTCACCTTGTATTATGTTAAAAATGTGTGTTTTCGTGCGCGCAGAATGTGCATAACGTGGCCTATTATAAAGGACCACACTTGCGCATACGCAATTTATAGAACAATTTGGCGAATAATAATCATTATGCAAGGCTTTCCGTGTGATTGAAACAATTACGTGCAAACGCACGGTGCCACTTGTAATAACTGCTGGAGACAAACTGCGTTAACTGGAATATTCTGAAAATGACTGGCAATATTGGGTTCTTTTTATTTACTTGATGAAATTTATATGTTTACTCCAATATTATTGGTACCTTTAGTAAATTTCAAAAGTATAACGTACGTTATTTGCAATTTTATAATTCCCTCTTTCACATTAAAAAATAAATATGGATTGTGAATATACAGCTTATATATGTGGCACACATGTCCACCTATGTCTCATATATGTGACATAAATGTTATACCATATAAAAAATAACATTTATGTCTCATACATGGGGTATATATAAATTTTTACATGGGTTATGATCACATGCTTCAAGTGCCATATCAGTTAATTTAAATTCTAATTTCCTCGATTGAATTGAATGAACTAATTACCTGCAACATATTGAAATAATTTGATTATTTAGAAACACTGAAAATTATCAACCATTTGCCCAGGCTAAATAATGATTGATTACATTGAAATTTGCTAATTTATCACACACTGAATACATATTAAAGTTAATGCAAAATTTTCTCTACTATGTCTAAGTATATAATTTAGTGAAATTTAATAATTAAATTTACACAGCGGAGTAATTATGAAGCTTATTGATTTGGATTAATAATGAAGGACATTGAATGGCATAGCTGAAAATGCCGCGTGCAAGTGTATCATGTGGCCACAACGGTGTAACAGTGTATCAATGAGGATGATAAATCGGCTTGAAAGTTTCAGGAAGAACATTAATAACGTTGTTCTTCGTGTGGAATGTACTTGATCATGAGCGATCGGAAACTCACCGGAAAACCCTCTCGTCCCCTCTAAATGATAAGCCAATGTCCAAATGTAGTGAACAATAAATATTTATACTTCCTTCACATTTATTTCATGGTGCAGCTCTAATTAATTGAATTTCAACATTTTAAATAGTTTTAACTGTACAAGTATAAGTTGACTTTAAACTCTTGATACATAAATACTTTTAGAATTGAGACAATCTTTGTAAGAGTGCAGTTTTTAATAAATAACTGTGATAAAATAGAAATATTTACGTTGAAATGAAGTGTTTATATATACCGAAGTTTTTTATCACGAGCAAACAATTTTAAATGCGAATCTTTAATTACGATTAGATAAGATTCGTTTTAAAATTAAACTGGCGTATCGTTTATTGCGTCAACCTGAAACTACAAATGTGTGTTATTAATTATTTAATATTAGCCAATTCACGTGCATAATAATATTAAAAGGAAAAAAATAAAATTATTTAGTAAATGAAAGCAATCGTTTGTATGCTACCTGCTCGTTGTACAAGGACGAGAAATGCTTGTAGAATGTCAACTGTAGTGGTCGTCACTTCAATTTCACTGTTTCCGTTCTCACGGCAAACAAACTAATAATTCAAAAATTAATTTATTTATTCGGTTGTGCTGTCTGAAATTTCCATTTATTTGACTTCATTGTTTTGCTCTGAAGCACGACTCTCATCACTTACGAATATAATCTCACCTGAGAAATTCTCTTAAATGGAGGAGAGAAAAGTTAATTAAATGAGAAAATAAAGCGAGGAGGCTTCAGCGCAAAGTACAAAGATCTGCTTGCGGGGGCTTATGGTGATATAGTCAAGCTTTCGTTTAGATCAAGAGACCGGGGTTGGTCGGCACATTTTTCAAATAATAAATTAATTTTGTTTAGGCCCTTCAACGTTATTATTATTTTATTTTGCCTTATCATTTTATTAAGACTGAATTCCTTGTAAAAATTAAGATGGAAAGCTAATATGAAAAATAGTGACAATATATGTAACGTATTTAATAAAATTATTCATATTGGCGCTATTGATCCGTTCTAAAAAAGCTGGTTTAATACAATGTAATAATTTTATTGCATTGTACAACGCAATAATAATATGCAGAAAGAAGCAATTAGTCGATATTGCAAATTTTAGTTCCCTCAACTCAAGTTTAATTCCAACTACTAAATAGTTAAATTATTTAACTGCAACTCAATGCTGATTAATTATTTTCCAACTGCAAATAAATGCCACAATTGAGAATAGAAAACAAAGCAGTCCTAAACTGACCAGTCCACTCCTGAGCCTCGCGATGACTTACAGTCAACAAATAAACCGTAATTCATCTTTTTTCGAAACACAATTACTCGACCGCAATCTAATTCAATTATAAATATAACTCACAAATTGATACCCTCGTTGAATTTGGCAAAAGTGAGTTTGGCGTCATCGTAGCGCATAACAAATAAGGCTAGCTTATTTATCGAGAACAAATGATTCGAGCAAACAATTTTATCGATTCGTCAAAGTGGCTTCGACGGTTTGGCGGGAGCGCAAAACGTGGCCAATTTTTTCTCCCTCTCCCCTCCCGATCGTTCGTTAACTGCGAAATTATCAGTCGTCGTGCCGCTTCTTCCCGCCGAATACATTTACACGACGGAATAATTTAATTGCAATAACTCGCGACAATTCCCGGCGCAATATTTTTCGCATTGTCCTCTTAACTCGCAACAAATTGCGTTAATCATAAACAAATTATTCGTCGGCGCTGGGGTCGAATTTATCGCGAGTGGCCGCATTGTTAACATTTATATTCAATGCCGCGTATCGGCGCAAATCGGAGCATTTTGGATGCGGGGCTTTTATTGTCGCCCCTCGCCCCAGCGGTCGCTAGCAACGCAACAAAAGCGGCGGCGGCGGCGGCGGTGCGCGCGCGCGCCCTGATTGCAGGAAGCCAAAAACCATGAAAACATTGATGTGCGGCCGTTCACGCTCGATCCGCTTTCACGAACATTAAACCTATATTGATATTGTTGCAAAAAGCTTTTGATGCTTCGACTTTCCTTTTGCCGTGAGTGGATCGGCGCGACCGAAAGCGGGGCTCTCGCCGAAGGTCACCAGAAATAAAAGTCACGCCAATGTCACGGGTAAAATGGACGTCCGTCTCGTGTAATCAAACGTGTATCCTATGTTCCTCTTTTTTTCTTGTTTCTTGCCTCGTACCCTTCAGGCAAAACGTTCGTTTCTGATGTTAGTTATTTATTTAGTAGCTTTCGGGTGATGGAACATGACTCGATTTGAAACGTCAGCTGGATATGTATCTGGACAAAGAAAACGGTGTTAAGCATGTGACTTTTCAGTAGGTGAAAAAGTGGTATTTTGTAAATATCAATCAGGAGTTCGTGAAGAAGCTCTCGAAGACATGAATTATAACATTAATAAACTAGATTTTACATTCTATCTTGTAAAACAACTAAGTAGAACAATTAACTATTTGTACTGATTAAATAGTCACTTTTGACTAATAATTATTTTGCCTTCAATCTTCAAATTGCAAAATTGTTTTTCAAAAGTACTTACCAGAGACTTTTTCGAGATGATACAATCCAAGTTGTTGATCTATTAATTAACCGTTGACTATTCTTGTATAATATTTTCAATCATCAAAAGATTGGCCACTCGTAGGTTTTACGGGCATCAATATGTACACATTTAATGAGTCGTTTTAACCAAATAATCGAGTAGTTTCCGTCGAGTTGAAAAGGTGCGATTTTGGCAGTCGATAAAAATGTGGCGAGGGCTTTGCAAATCAAAAACCCACGCTTATTTTAGCGCTTATCCTCTTAAAGTGGATCCGAGGAGCACGTCGTCGTAAGAATCCTACAAATCCAATAAATACGAGTGCATCGGAAATCCCGTCTTCGCTCTGTACGTAACACGCGCGCATATATAAATATGTTTTCGGATGCGAACGGGAAAGTGCCGGGCGAGGCACGTACGTTTAGTATTGTCACGTACTTTTGTTGTGGCTTTACAAATTGAGCTGCATTTCCTGAGACCGAAAAGCGCGAAGGTGCGCGCGACCATTTTTCAGATCCGATTTCATGAGATTCCGTTTCTTTATTTTTTTTTTCCTTCCTTTTGCTTCTTCTCCTTATTCTCTCCCTTTTTGCCTCCTTTTACCAACCCGAATCACAGATTGAGAAGTTTCTTCATTGTTGGAAGGAAAGTTGTGGAATGAAAGTCGAGCTTGTTGCTACGAAGCAAGATGAAAATATCGAAAGAGGAATCCAAGTTTGATTCTAGGGAAGTTACTGTGAAAACGTCGATCCAAAACTGAAATTATCAAGAAGATTGGTAAAATTTCGACGCTAAAAGTACACAGAGAGAAATGGAATCGAACTTCTTATTTTCAGCTTACAGAATGGTATAACCTGGAATAATTATTTAATAAGTTTGTTATCAAATTTTCAAATAATGTGATGCGTTGCATTAAATAATTACAATTTAGATATTATAATTGTTACATTGTATTAATGTTGCGAATGGAAACACATCTTAAGTTAATAAAACAAGTATTAAGTTGAGGAACGAATATTTCAATATATTATTGTCAGAAAAGGAGCCCGAAACTTGTCACGCTACGACACCTACGGAACATACCACACTTTAAATCCCCTTTGTTTTTAATACAATTATACGTCATTGTAATAAAACTCGAGACCACAACATAAAATAGCAAAATGCTCGTCTGAATGGGTCGTTACAACATAATAACACAGACATTAGGCAAAAACGCTATGAAAGCATGAGTCAACCGAGCTCCCTCGGACTGAAATGAAAACGCACGAAGCCTTTAATAAGATCCCCGAAAAGCGCCACTCGAAACGCATTCCCGACACCTTAATCAGAATGTAAAACAAGCACAGGCGGCGCCCTCGTCGTTCGTCTGAAACGAAATGAATTTGTTACGAAATTGAAGACAACTGGCATTTAAGTCGTGGATTCGAGGGGCGGCCTGCATATCGCAGAAACGGTGCCGGAAGAACAATGTCTTGCGGAAGCGAGACGAAAAATCGGCAGAGGGGGATCTCGAGTGGAGTCTCCTTTGTAAGAGTATCTCGCATCGGTACAGGTCGACAAGTTATTTTAGAGGCCCTTTTAGTCTCGCATGCCTACGCGAGGTAACCAAGTAATGAACAAGGGCGAACGTCCATTTCTTCTCACGTTTTACCCTCGATTATGATAAGACGCCACGTATTTTTTCGTGCCTGTCCAAGTATCCCCGTATTCATTTACTGAGGAACGACTTATTACTGAAACAAAAACATGTTTTCTCAATGAAAGATTGCTCCTCGACTTGAATGACAGTAAAGACCAATTATCAAAGAATGGGGATTAATTGATAATGATGAGAGACAATTTGATAAGGGATCCATATAAACAACTTTGAATGACAAAATGCGTTGTTTGTGATAAATTACGTAATTAGAGATTTTGATAACGACCATAAAAGGTCGAAAGAAGTTATAAAAATGTATACTTATAGTAACAAATATTTACCAGCCAGAATTACAAATAACAATACAATATTTTAAAGTTAATTTTTGTTATTTAAATATAATAATAATAAAGTTAAATTATCTCAAAAATTAAGAATTATTCTTTCAAGTTACAAGTTATAAAATTGTAAAAAAAAACTGAGTACATCATTTTATCAATATTCAAAATCTTGATACAGAATCGAACTTTTTTATGTTTTAGAATATAAAGTATTTGATGTCTCTTAATACGAAAACATAGAAACATGGATGCGACATGACTTTTTATGTACACCCGCTTATTTAATAAAATAAGTTGTAGAAAGAATGACAGTTATGTCACGTATCTGTAGTAACGCTAAAAATATGCACTTTGTACATGAAATAAAGTTACACCGAAGTACATATTTTATGAGTGCATATTCAGTCTTTTTTTCTTGTTTCATTTTTTATAATAGAAGAAGGATTTTCTTTACGCTGCCCGCTTATTTGGGTAATTTCATTTTTATAGCTAAACAAACAGTATTCGATGTTATAAAACAGTGGCCTGCATTCAATTGCGTTAAAACGTGAATTTTAATTTATGGTAATTCTATTTAATTTAATGCAAATTTTATGCATGAAAGATTTAATTAATATAAAACATTTTTTAGGTATGAATTAAACATGAGGTAATTATCTTGGAACTATAATTCATACTTTTCAACATGATTTCAGAATGATATTGAGTACTGATTAAGTATTACTTGAAATATTTATATGTGATTTTCGACTTTTCCTTTGTTTGTTTCACGTATTATTGAAAGGCAATGAAAAAACTGGCGAGTAAAATTGATTTCAATATCGCGTGACCGTTGGCATTAACTTACAAGTTTGGCTTAAATTACATTTCCTGCATTTTAAAATTGAATATTTATTTTATCTCATTTAAAAGAAAGAAAAATATAGTATAAACAAAAATAAATGTTTCTAGTATATTTCTACTATATCCGGTTTTTAGTGTGACTAAAAGGAAAAAATCTAACTGAAAGTCTCAAAGACAAGTTTAAGAGGATATAAGATGAAGCTTATAATAGCTTCTCTCACTTTCTTATTTAAAATATTCTTAATATAATAAATTGAGTTTATAACGCAACACCTACATTAACCTTATATAATAAGCTTCTATAAGTTGAACAACGTTTACTGAATGAAAGTATATATTTGATCGTTATTGACTGGTGTAGATATAGGCAGATGACGTGGCTTTTAACCACTATAAGATTCAACGAGACCTGCAGGATTATCCAGTGGCAGTCAAGAAATTAGATTGATTTTATATTTCAATGTTTTTTTATAAATTCCATATTTGAAATTCAGTCACTTGAGATATATAGTAACTAATTTATATAACTTAAATATTTTAGAATTACCTCATATACCATACCACTAATTATGTTGACATTAGCCTTAAGTGTTACCTATAAAACTTCTGTAGAACACAGAAAAGATTGATGACTTCAATTCTTGAAGATGTGTTGATGTGGAAGATTTTATATCTTATTTTGTACTGGTGCCCAATGTTGATGATCCCCTGACATGAAATGTTGAGATTAGGCTTAATAAAATCTGAGGAAATAAACTATACTTCATTTAGAAATTAATGTAAACGTATAGTTATGGAAAGCTACTTTTTATATGACAAATTTTTAAATAAAAATAAATCATGAAACACTTACCTTACACACATAGATTTCTGCTTTCAATTGTATCACTATTACTTTCATAAAATTAACTCTTTTAATTATAAAAAAAGACTGCTAAAACTATAAAGAATTTGCAATAATTAATATAACATTTCGATAAGAACTTTTTTTTTCAAAGTTAGTCTTTTGAATTTTTTGCACGAAGTTTTCAGCGCGCATTCAAACATGAAATATATTAAGTTGTCAAAGAAAAAAGAAAATGAAAACATTCTGTTCTCTATGTATACGTCAAGCAAAATGTAAATCATATTTCTATATCTCCTATTGAAATTTTAATAAATACTTTTCTTTGAGAGTGAGAATGCACCAAGAACAATTTCTTCGCTAATTTCATTTCTACGTATACACATATATATTGGAAATATAAATAAAACGAAAACATAGGGCAATAAATAGAAGTGAAAACTTACGTGTTTTCCTTCTGGTCGTTGTTACTCTGCTGCGATCCTTGCGTCGGTTGCGCCATCTTCTTCAGGTAGGGATGAGGATGATGCGTGACGTTGTTGTTGTTGTGCACGTGCATTTTGTTGGCATTGCTGTCGGTGGGTGAGCCCGGCGAAATCTTGCTCGCCAAGGCATTCAGCGACTGTAACATTTTCATCGGAATTCTCCCGGCAGCCGTCTTACGGTGCCGCTCCACCTGCGCCGCAGACGAAAGCTTTGTCGACGACAGGGTTCACGCGGATGTCGTTTGAAGGCCTGGACCTCCAAACGCAGCGAACACTTACACGCCCGTATATCACTACCCGACACGCGAAATTCACTCAATTTCACCCAACTGCACGTCCCTTTCTACCACCAGAGCGTACCGTTAATGACGACAATTACAAAATTAATTTCTCTTTCCCGTTTGTTTCTTTCGACTGATTGATTCAATTAATGAGATGCGCTTTCAGTCAGTCCTCGGAACTTTTGAGTGATCCAATTTTGGCACGGCAATTGTCCGCGTCTGAAACAAGAGTTTTCAATTAATTAATTTATTTTTATCGTGTACAGAGCAAATACGTTTAGCAGTTTATATCTTTTTGTAATATCTACGTTTTATATTTATTATTACATGTGCGATCTTGCATCAGGAAAAAGCGTATAATTATTGTTTGGTTCCTACAAAATTCTGGTCATAATAACTATAAGATGGGTTATCTTGGCCATAACTATAATAATTGCAGCATAAATTATCAGTTACTATAATTAGATTAACCATGTGTTTGATTAAATCAATCATGTTTTACTGATAGCGTTGAAATCTATCAAATTCTTTTCTGATTTCTAAACGAATAAAATGCAATGAATGATAGTGATTGACATTTGGCTTCAATTAGTTTGATTAATGAAACGATTAGATTAAAAACATTGAACCATTTATTGCAAGATTATTGTTTAATTTGATCAGGCAATTTAAATAGAAATTAATTGATTTTAATTTTTTTTTTCACAGTTTTATTGGTAATGTCATTTTTGTAATAGAATAAAGTTAATTTATATTAACTTGCAATAAATTCAGAATTAATAAGATAATTATTATGAATATTATATGCAAGGTAGATTAAGGTTCAGTTTTGACAGCTGATCGATAATTTCTTTTTTTAATAATTTAATTCAAATATCATATTTAATTTTAATCGCAGAAGAGAAATTTATAACTTACAAATAACGAAATGACGAATGAAACTACAAATTTAGACATTTAACACAAAAAATTTACTACAAAATAAACGTTCAACAAAACGTTCAACAAAACACTTAAACCAAATGACAAGAATGTTTTTTTTTCGTTTTCTTTTGTTTATCTCCTAGATAACTTCACACCTAACTGTTTATATTTAGGTTATTGTGATGTTTTCATAGAGGTTTTAATTTCTTATTCCATTTTCAAGATATTATGTACATTGGAATTAGTTGAGTATTAATTTCATTTTTAATTATGATTGTCAGAACAATATTTAACTGAACTTTGTGCTCAATGCAAAATAATTCAAAACAAAATTAAAATTTGTTTATATATCAAAGTGTGCTAATATTAAAGGATGAAACATTTGTTGACCTATATTGGTATTTGGTATACAAGTAAGTACCAATTATTATTAAAATATGCAAAACAAAAACAATCAAAAAATTAAGGAACAAAGTTTAACAGTTAAATGTTTGATTACTTTACATTAAGTAATGTTATTCAGCAATAATATCTATGCAATCAAAGTAATTTAGTTTTAAATCTTTATACTAAAATACTATGAGAATAAATAGTTAATAATAATAAAATTTTTTACTTGGACAATTTTTATGTCAAAATTTATAAAACCAAATTTACTATGTTTAAACGTATTGAACAAATAAATTATTACAATAAAATAAGAATAAATCAACCAATAACAGAACAATTGTCATTTTTCTTTTTAGTAAACTGAGACTAATCATAGGTATTATATAAAATTCTCTTAGTGTTGAAATAAATCTGTTTGGGGATATTAAATTAGCATTCTTAAATATCTTGATCATTTTAAAACTTTAAATTGTATGTAATTTTCTCTTCTGCTGAAAATTGACCTAATTTTAAAAATAAGCCTGCAGGCAATGGTTTGTAATCAAAGGATAATTATCATTTCAAATTACTTTTAAATTTGTTTAAAGAAACATTGGTTTTTTCATTTAACCTTTTTATGGAAAATTACACAGAGATTGAAAAGTAATTATTATATACATAATATATTATAAAAAACAAAATATAATACTGATTAATATAGAAAAAAATATAAATTTAAAATTAGACAAGTATACGGAGAATACTTTATTTTTTATATTTGTATTATTGAATATTGTTTGTCTTATTAATTGGAATATGAATTCTTTTGTCGCAAAAGCAGAAATAGACGTGAAATACTCCATATCTATCTCCGGTGAAGTTCGAAATGAGACACTGAAGTATTCGCGTATATGTTCTTTTCGTAAGGCACTACTTCAGAATGAGTCAATTAAAAGTTCAAGTTTAATTAGAAACTCGACGTATGCAGGCGTGACGAGGAAGTCGTGCAAAAGGAGAGCGCGTGTTCTTCTCGCGAGAGAAGGACACGCGTTCTGCTATCATTTCTTCGCTTTGTCCTCTTCCCTCCTGCTCACTCTTCCTTATCCCCCAACCTACAACTACAAAGTTTACAAAGTGAGATTTCTTTGTTCCTTAACTGTTCTCCAACATCTCAAGAGCCATCTCGAAATTTCTTTAAATCGCGAACACTTCTTTCGCGCACAACTTCTCATAATTTATCTGACGTTATTATTCAGTGACCTTTCCAATTGTTTAAATTTATTTATCAAAGTTGAAAGAAGAAATAATTGGAATCGAAGAAATAATTATGTGCCTGGGGCAATAATACAGCTGTTTCACAAGGTCTTCTCTGTTTTGACTTATTCTTACTCAATTACACGTGTACTTATTTTGATTTTGAATCTTAAAAAGTTTCTTTCATTTCGTTAAAGTATTATTATCATTGTTGAAAAAACTATAATATTATCCTTGGTTGAAAATGAAACACTTAAGTAAATCAGGATATTTTAACATTCTATTTTCACCAGGATAGAATGTCAAATATTGTGTGATTTTAATTGTTAAAATTAATAAAATAAAATTGCAATAATATAAAGATATCACGTATTTATGTTAGTTTATATGTATTTCAAACATAAATATGCTGTAATGTGAAGTTTTGATATGACATACCATAACAAAGAAATTATTAAATCACTTGTTTATATTACACGTGAGAAATGTAATATATTGTTGTCATTGATTAATTTTCATCCTTCGTTATATTGGTTAATTAAAGTCCTCAACTTTCGTGCAGTATTATTACAGTTAAATTATCAAATGTATATATTTTAAATTGCTGCTAATTTGGCATCTATTCCTGACCACCACTACAGTTTAGATAAACATCCAAACCGAAGTAATTGTATTAGATAAATAAACAGAGAACGAGTAGACTACGAGATGGCGCTTTTAGTTTCGAATTTTCACAGAATTTCATTAATATGCGGATATGGAACGATGAAAAACCGATGATAAGACGATCAGTTGCTGGCTTGTTTGCCCTTTCAAATAACAGCAGGGAAGAAACTATTCATCTGACTTGAGAAACACATTGTATATACAGTTTACATAGTCAAATATTTACTGTTGCTGGGAGTGCTTCGAGTCGGTCCGTGTTTCATTCCGCAAAGCACAAGACACAATATTACTCGCTGTATACATACACACGATCCCATTGGCCCGCGACTTGTTTATTTTCATCGCGGCCTGTTATTCGACTTTGCGCTTTTTCATCTGAAGCCAATGCCAATCAATAGGTTTTACTCCAAGTGTGACACGTGTCCGTCCGGCATTTGAAATCGACTTCCCCCAGTGTCTCGTTATCATGCCGACAGATAATTCCACGCGATAATACCTTTCCAGTGTTGTAATTTATTACGCACCAATTGAGACAAAAGAAATCTTAACGTCAACTCAAAAAGCATTATACTTTTATCCTCTTTTTTTCTTTCTTGTTTTTGTTCTCCTTTTATGACTTTTATTGTACACGTATAAATGAAATTTTCTAGATGTTAATTTTATTTACTGTTCAGTTCCTCACCTAATTTGTCATCAAAAGGTGGTACCGAATTGTCACACTTCAAGGACAAAAGTGGCCGGTTACACAACGACGGAAACAACCGAATCTGTTGTCAACGACACCTGAAACTCGAGACTGATCGTTCAGATACGTGCAAGCATCCTGCTCACAAGATAAGCCTTATCAGAAGCTCCCCCACCTCTGTGAAGTGTGCTTGCTAGAACCGAGGCTGCCGGCGTTTCACACCGAATTGACTCGAGAAACGAATTTTGCGCAATTCAAGGTTCCTAGTTCGTTTTTTCTACTTCAAGATTGGTCGTCAGGTTGCGTCACTGTGTTATTTGGTTTTATTCAGTGCCATACTGCTAAATCTGAAACAGATCAAGTGAAAAAACAATCAGTGATGAGAGTTTTCTTTGCAAACTTTATTTTGTTTTCAAGTATGTTATAATAATATTGCATATTAACAAAGTTTTCATTTTAAACACATAAGTGTGTTTTGAAAGTAACATTGAAGATTTAACAAAGAAGTATATTCGGTGTGTAAGAATAATCATCGGAATTAATTTTTTTTACAAAATAATAATGTAAGCATTGGACAAACTGTAAGGAGTATGTAATTTATTAAACATTAATTGATTTTATTCAAATACTGGAATGTTTAAATTTGTTAAAGGAAATAATTTAAACATAATCATTGCTTGAAACATAAACAAACTATACAAATGTACGTATTAATACAGTGTAAGTAATATTATTAACTTGTGTGTTTTTCTAAACAACACTTTTGGAAATTAAATTCTTATAATTTAATGTTAGTTACAATGTGTTTATTTTAATTTAAATTTACAAATCTACAGTATTAAAAAAATACACATGACATTTAAAGATATTGTGATAAATATGCTTTTTCACTATTTTTAACTTTATAGATTATCATTCTATTTTTGCTCAGTCAATTCTTTGTAAGAATGACATGTTTATTTTTATATAAATTCATAATCTATCTTGTATATGTTGAGTTCGTAAACCTATTTATAATGTTCATTTAAACAAATTGTATTTAATTTGAATATAATTGAATTTAATTTATATATTTTTAGATTATTGATATAGTTTGCATACGATATGAAATTACTTCATCTTAAATTATAAGTTATTTTTATTCAACATTATTCAAATTATTTTCAGTTTTCAAATTTCCTGATGTAATATAATTGTAAATTCTTGTAAAAACCTTTTTCTTACCTATTTTATGAATATAAAATTGTTGGTTAATAATTTGTTATTCCCTTGTTAATAAAAAATATCCCTCTTCTCTTTATAACTAATTAAACATTTTACTAAAATCAATTTGCAAGACATTCAATAATTATCAATTTAGTGATTATGAATAGCAATATTTTATTTAATTTTTGTTTTATTCTTTTTTTAAAAATAAAACTTGTTAACACTTAAAAGATAGCTTATTTTTAAAACATCACCTTAATAAAAGATTTTTTTGAATTGTTTTAATACTGCATTAGGATTATTTAAAAAAAAAACTGTACATTAAAATATATAAATATTTACACCTTATAACGGACTTAAATTTCTTATTGTAATAAATGATTTACTAAATGAAAAATAAACAAATTATATTCCAATTAAGGCATAGAACATTTATAATACTGTTACATTTATAACCTGTACTATAAAAATTCTATTGTAAAATCTGCAGCATATATTCATCATAAAATGTTCATTATAATTCAGTATCATGCTAACAAGGTAGTATTATCTTAATAATAATCTGTAATAATTGGAAAACATAATAAAACTATTTAAAATATCCTATTTACATTATCTTATTATAATTATAGGAAATCAATATTTGTATAGGAATGTAATCTATCCAAGAATAAAAGTTTGTGGATAATTTACTAATGCAAAATATGTTAAATAAAAATATTAGCAATAATTAAATATCAGAATATTTTTACTTTTCAATAATCTCTGATTAAAATATTGTTTGTTGTAATAATTCATCGAATGTTTACACGTTACAATTTATAGGATAAAAAAATAAAATTACAAACATAACTTTAATATTAAACTTATTTTTTCATTTTACTTTTTGAATACATTAAAAATACAAAATATATTGGTAATATCGATAATTTTAATAAATTAATTTAAAAAAAACTATTAATAATTAATATGTAATAAACAAATAATTAATAAGTGATTATATTAATGTTAATCAACGGGATTAAATTTTTTTACATTACACCATCTTTTGTTTTAGGGCCTATTTATGCTCTTGTCGAGACACAATCATTCAATACATTTTGTTATCTTTTGTGTAGAATTCAACCAAGTCTATTTACATTAAACAAAAACCTCTAACACATAACGCATTGTTGCAACAACATCTGGAAATCTATTGTTTAATCATCAAAAGCATTTCGTTTTAACAACGAAGTAGTTGCGCCATCTTGTTTTTATGTTTTAGAACTCTCGAAAAAATATAAATAAATAATGATAATTATATTAACTTTATTAATGTAAGTAATGTAAAAACATTCATAATACAAATTTCATTATTCAATAGATAAAAAGATTGAAACATAAATTCTTAATTAATTCAATATTTTAATGGGTAAAAATGTTTGTGTAAGAATACGCACATTACTTTATAAAAAACTTGTTGGCCCACTTCTGAATTACTTTTAGAGCAATATCGTAGTAAAATAAATGGGACGGCTGAAGGATATGAATACTTCTTGATAAACATTATAAATCGACGAAAAATGAGTGAATTCTTTAACATCGAAACGCGGGATCTCGCGAAAACGCGAGAACGGTCGAGAACTAACAAGTACTACGCAAATCAGTTGGGTCGGTTTGCATCTATTAACTATTAAATTTATGATTTTTTTTCATGTCCGCAAGATATAAAAAAGCAACATCAATTTTTTTACTCGTATATAATTGTTTTGTTTATTTTTATTTTTAATATTCGTTTCCAGTATTTTAAGTGGACAAAATTTGAGTTACGTCTTTTTGCGTCCTGCTTATATATTGAAAAGGTAATCTAATATATATTAGATAATTTAAGTTTTCATAAGAATTGGGCAAGCAGTAAGTATTTTATTATATGTGCGTAATTTTTTTGCGAATTTTCATTTTCAATATTCTTGTTCATTATTGTAGATTGGCGACACAGAATCAATTCTGCGCGGACGCTCAACGACGCCATTATTGTGTAATTTGGCGGAATCGCTAGCATCTGTGCGTACCACGTAAGTTCGTCGCGTTTTTTCTTTCTCGTTTGGTACGAAATGTTGATTGTGTGTAAAACGGTTAAAAAATGGACGTATTGAAGAAATATGAGGTTTATGGAGTTTATATATCGCAGTTCTTTGGAAATAATAGGAGCTTTAATTGATTGAATAAGAAAAATATCGATCGACAAAGAAATTCGTGTAAAGGTACAAAAATTATATATTATTGTTGATAATTGTGTTTTATTGAGTGAGGTTATACATCTGCGTATGAAATATAATATATATTATTAAAGATTCAACAACTTTTAACACCATTTTCTAAAATAACCTGTTACTGAAATGAAATAGGAAAAGAAAAAAAGAGGTTAGATTCTTTATTAAAAGAGATCGAATATTGAATTGTTTTTAATTTTTTCCCACTTTTTCACAGTATACATGTTGAAAGTTGTATCATTGAGTTTATTAAGTTTATTAATTACATTGACGTAACAAAATGATTTTATTAGATACCAATTCCATTTTGAAATGAAATAGTCTGGTATTCAATTTATGAATGGAATAAAAAGTAATATGAGACATTGGTATTCAAAGGTTCTTTCCTGAATTCAGAAATTTTTTGTTAAATGTGTATAAAAAATAATAGATTTAGCTATTTTGAAATTTAATTTGTTTTGATATTATGAATGCTTGTTAGGACAAATGTTCTAATATTTCAACAAGAATTGATCAATTTTCATTAAAAATTGTGTTTAATTTCTAATTATTTTTATTTCAAACATGTGTAATATTAAATATGTAACAGCAGCAATGCTGATTAGTAATTCATGTATTCAGCCACTGAATAGTTATTTCTCAAAATAAAGTTTGAGTTCAGAAACCTAAACTAAACGAGAAATCCTAAAATCAACACCAAAGACTAAATAATAACTCGCGTTGCATTTCATTGATGCAAATTTGGTCGAAAATATATTTTATAACGTGGCATTAAACGATACGGATGCAGCCAAGTTAAAATACACTTTTGAGGTTCCTCCTACATAACTCAAAGCGTCGCGGATAAATATTTGTTCAACTCTGCATTAGCTCTTGAGATAAGTTCTCAACCTGCACACTATCTCAGATTAGATAAAGGGAACCACATATACAAGTTAGTTCTCGTCAAGCAGTGGTATGTAAAAGAACATTCATCATCATAAATACATTCATTATTATAGCTACTCTAGAATTAATTGTTCAATCTTCAAGAGAAACTACAATGATTGCAGATATTTGTATGCCACGATGTTCCAAAGTGTTGATACAACTTCATATATTTCTTATCAACTATACTTATTGGAAAACTTGATCAAGCCTTGATAATAAAATCTACCAAATATTAAGGATCAAGGTGTTTGGTTATGACAGGAAGGAATGACTTCTGGCTTAAAGCATGGTTTTAGTACTGCACTTGGTTTACAACTAGTTTGTTTACAAACATAACGTGTTGCTACAAAACAAAGAGATGTTCTATCAAATCTATCTAAATGGTAAGAATATTTTTATTAAACAAATCGAATAAAAATGGTATATATATTTTTTTATATGTTAAAAAATTGTATTTATATAATTAAAAATGGTAAGAATATTTTTATTAAACAAATGTAATAAAAATGGTATACCACCAGTATGTTGTAGACTCCATGAAATGTAAATTTAACTTTTTGTTAGTTGAGGTAAACTCATTGTTTGCAAGAGCTCCTTGAATTGAACATTTGGATAATGAACACGATTTACTTGATTTGAGTAAAATTTATATTTAGGTTCTAAAATTATTTGAGTAAAATTTATATTTAGGTCTTAAATTATTTTCAAGATAAAAGTATTCGTTAATATAAATATTCCAGTAAATTTAATAATGATTCCACTAGTTTCTTAAATTATTATTACTGAATTGATAAAAGTACAATGTATTTTGAATCTTAAATTTTCAAACGAAGAAGTTAATATAAAGAAAGAAATTTAATTTCTGATAGTATCAGTTGATAATACAGTTTAAAATATTACAAGAATTTGAAACTTACATTTTTCTTTAATTACATTAAATATATTCTAAATTGTAAATGTTAATTAGAAAAATACTTAGAAATCACTTCCTACAAAGAAGTTATTTTTTTTTGTTTCTATCACTTATTAAATCAAATCTAAAAAAAACAAATATTTCTGATTCAAAATTGAATTACATTCAAATTTAAGAAATGGAAGAGATTATATTTTTATGTACAGAATGATTCGAAATGATTGTTTTAGATTAATGATATTACTAATTAATGAAATTAAATTTCTGTTAACATTTAGAAAGAATGAGGGGTAGAGTTAAAATTTCTTTCTCTTTTAATTCTATGCTCCGCAATTACTCTTTATAGAGTAGGAAATCACACCCATGAGAATGCCATTAGGTGCTGAATTTAACTACTCGCCAAAGAAGGAGGTAAAAAGAAACGATGGAAGACGAGCAGATTCAACATTAATTATTTTGTTAATGAAGTCTGTTTTAGCATCATTTAAATATTTACTACGTGAGACTAAAAAGACTCGGGCATAAAATATCTGGAATTATGAAAAATAAGAGAAAAAAAAACAGATTCAAAAGATCTATAAAACGAATGAATTTAGTTTTTGAAAAGGTCTGCAAGTAGAAACGGTTTAAGCCAAAATGTGTCATTGACAGCAGAATATTTTAGTAAATATCGTTTTGATAAGAAGTTTCAAGATTCTCGTACAGTATAACATCCATTGACACACTTTGCATGCGCAAGACTGCGAGACAGTCTTTGATGACTAGTGGTCTTGTCTTCAAAAAGTTTGTCTTATCGTAAAACCGCGGAAACTTAGATGCTCGACCAAACAATGTTTTCCATCAGCCAGGTCTCAAAGTATAGGTTAGCTAAGTTCAATGTTTGACAAGACGTTTTCCGGGGCACTCCCTGCGGTTGTCAGTTAGTAATTAGCTTTTACTTCTACCCTTTGTGGTAATAATTCTTACTTGAGGTTTGCATCATGCACAGTGCTGTGCTGAGAAGTTAAATTACATTTCATGCAGTTCTCATGTTAAACATTACAAATAATGAACGAATGTCATGGAATTGAAAGTTACTTTATAACCAGTGTAAACAGTGAAACGTTATGAATTTCATTATCAAAAGTATAATTCGTCCCATAATTATGTTTTTTTTTTTTCAATATTTTTGCATCTTTAAAGAGTCATTTGGTTGGAATATACTAAAAACAAAAATTGATAATTATGGACCCACATACAAAATAAAACATTTCATGTTTTATAACCCCACCTTAGGGGGTGGAGGGGGGGTATCATCATCCATAATGACCGAAAAATTTGATAAATAATTATTATAGTGCATCATGAATGTAGTATGAAGTTAATTTATTTTTAATATTTAAATTATATATTTAGGGGAGATTATGATAATTTACATATGTTCATAATTTGTAAACCATATATGGAATTACTGTTGCATTTTCCATAATATTTTAAAATACTTGTACTAATTTTGAATAATGATGGTAAATCTTAGCTTTTTTGTTAATGGTTTTAATAAATAAAGATATTTACCAAGTCAATTACGGTTAAAAAACGATAAAAGATGTCGACGAAATTGTCGTATTTTCAACGGTACCAAATAGTCGTTTAATTGAATGTTAAGGTCATTTAGTATGCTTTTCAGTACTGAACTGGATTTAAATCGTAAAGCGTTCAATTGATTATAATACGCCGAATTTGCAATTTCATTACTTTATTTTTCCAACATTGCATTACAGATAATTTCAAATTGCAAAGAACCCGTTAGCTGGCGATACCGAGGTGATAGCGTACATTTTCGGTTTCACGAGTGCATTGTTTCGAGCCGTCTGAATGGCTCATCTACATGAAAAAGATTGTGCATGTTTATGGTATAAACGGCGCCTGTCACAATGCAACGATAAATACCATGGAAATGAAGGATTGTTATAATCTCTGGCAGATTTAACATCGAAACACAAACAGTCGAATATTTGCGTTAAACAGAACTGAATTAAAGAATTGTTCGGGAATAAGTTTTGGGCCAAAAATATCGACCTCACTTATTTATTTTATCCATGTTTCTGCTCGTATTTATCGAGTTGCTGTGCGAAACGTTATTATTCATACATAAATATTCACCAATGGAATCTGGAAACTTGATCTGAACCGCCTCGTAGCCATTCTGTATCGATTCATCGTTAAAAACGTTCGCACCGTGTAGCTGTAATCGAATCGCTCTTTCAAATCAATGGGATATTTATTCATTTATTAATAATTTATCCTTAATCAACAAATTCCGTGTCATTATCTACAAATTTGTTGGCTTAATGGCTATGTCATACATTGCGTCGACTGTATTTTGGGACATTACCAAAAGCGATATAATTATAATTAAATATCAATACGACGATGAATAGCGGTGACAATGTGATCCCGTGCATTGAGAAAAGTTTTTGGTTAATATGTAACTATAAAAATGGAGATAGTTTCGAAGTCAATTGTAGTGCAGTTTACTTCTTGCAATAAGTTCCTTATTATACATGATAAAGACTTGAGTGCGTATGATATATAAGACGTACTGAATCGCGAAGAAATTATACTTCTGTTGGGTTGTCCACAGACGATACAATTTTTTTTTATATTGCCGTTTTACATGTTATGTACATAACTCTATTTTTTTACTTCAAAACAAACTGTGAAAGCAATTACGGTCAAATTTGTTCTTATACTACAGTTTACAGTTGCTACAGCTATATTTGCTGTTATGTTGCAACTGTACACGGAGAGAAAAGATTAATAAAATTTACTGACATTCTTAGTAAACTGGTTATATATTGGCAAAACTTGAAAAATTACTATCTTAAGTTAGTAAAACGTATCAATTTGTTGAAAATGATTCTTAG
>JABFPN010002429.1:0-22345 GCA_022817305.1 Leptoteleia sp. ZL-2020 | reverse complement strand
TCAGTTATTAATGGTTACACAGCGAACCGGATATAGGAACATTTCCGCTGAAAACGGGGAAGAAATTTCGCTGAAAATGGGAGCACGTTGAAAATGGGAAGGCTGAAACTGGGAGCGTCGAGTGTATTTTTTTCTGTCATATTTTTCTCAGTGTATGAAAGTCAGTAAATTTGCCTGAAAATGTCAGTTGAGCAAATGCTTCAACTTCAATATCAGCAAAAACATGCACTGAGAAAAATAGAACAGAAAAAATTACTGGTTTTAACTGTGTTTCAGATGTATATCCTTGTTTCAGTAAAAATTACAGTTTTTTAATAGGAAAAATTTCTATTTCATTTATAAATGTAACATTTAAAATTAGTTTCTTTGCTTTTAAAAAGCAGAAATATTTACTGAAAGATTGTACTAAAAGACATACATCTGAAACACAGTTAAGAACAGTAATTTCTTCTGTCATATCTTTCTCAGTGTGGTTATTACTGGCATTTTTCTATTAGAGAAACTTAAAATCTCCCTAAACTTGCCTAATGTTCAAATTTGTTTTGACATACATACAAATTTGATATTTTATAATAATAAAATAAAAATTTATTACTGATATTTGCAAAATAAATTATCCAATGGAGGTACAAGAACTAAAACCTGAACATTTTCTAATTCATATATATAATTCATTTCTAATTCACATATTAATAGTATGGAATGTTATCTTGCAAGACGAAGAACTATTTGTAATTTACTACTAAAAAATTTAACAGAATATGAGTTCACCAATGATACATTTATTCACCAATTCTTTTATTTCAAATTTCTGCTTATTGAAAAGTCATATGTTTCATGTGTCATATCATAACTAACTATGTTAGTTGGGTTTACGTATTACCGACTTCTTTTTATTTCTCTTTGTGTACGTTATTTTATTCGGTCACTTAATAGAACTCCCAATCGAAATCCCAATTAAACTGTAGTAGACAATTGAAGGTATTGCATTACTTCGTTAAACGATTGATCCCTTTTTCTCGCCAATTTGACGACGATTTTCGTCAAGTATATCACATTTTTGCGCCATCACTTGAGAATAATCCATAGAAAGCTGACCGTGACCGACGAGAACCTACTTAATCAGTAGTCTCGACCCGCATTCTTCGTCACACATTGCAATTTTTCTTCCACTAGAATCACACGACGAGTTGAACGATACGTCGATTGCTATTGTAATCATTTTCTACCAGTGAAATTTAGTAAATGTTACTCGTTATTCTTTTTTTTTTTTTAATTTTACAAATTTCTTATTACTTTATCAGATGAAGAAGAAAGATTACTAAAAATTACTGACATTGCTGGTAAACTGGTTATATACTTGCAAAAAATCCTAATATGTTGGTCCAAATATTTTTATTTTTATTTTTTTTTAGGTAAAGTAACTAAAAATACTTGTTATTGAAACAACAAATTTGGTTCCTTTAAACTAAATGTCTTTAACCAAACGATTTTAATTTTAAATCCTATATTTTTTTCTCAATTTTGAAAAATTGCCATCCTAAGTAAGTAAAAAGTGTCAGCATTTTCACATATATTCTCAGCTTTCTAAGATTAAAGGTCAACAAATTGATACCTTTTGCTAACTTAAAATAGTAATTTCTCACATTTTTCAAGTATATAACCAGTTTACTAATAATGTCAGTAATTTTTATTAATCTTTCCTCTCCTTGTATCAAGGTGAATACTGTAAAATTATTGTATATACAGACGAATAGATGCATAAAAAAATGTATTATTATCATGATTAGTTGCTTAATTACTTATTAATACTTAATCGTAATTTATTCGTGTGTTTATTTTCATGCAAATTCACTTTGCTTATAAGACATTTTTAATTTATTCTTTTAATGCACCGTGGCTGGGAAAACTTCCACGATAGTTTTATGTTAAAACGCCAGGCGTTCTTACGATTAATAATCTGCTCGCAGAATAGACCGTTTCATTCTTATTGCCAATTGAAAATAGTCACGCATATGTCTTTTTAAAGCTTGCGTAACTGGTTTATTAATGTTTAACCAGAAGGAAAATAATATAATTCGTCAAGAATTGAATTGTGAGGTATAACTTGCAAGTAGCAAAATTGTCTTTCACTTGAAAAACGACTCTCGGCTGTGTTATCGAGTAATGAATAAAATACGATACATCCTCGAAGAAAAACATTCGACATTAGACCCAAGTGTGTTTTTTAATCACATTAACTAGAATACGGTTTTGTAAATTAACAACCGTTCGCTGGAATCGGATGTATAATAATTAGTTTAATCATATTTAATGATACTCATATGACATGAGAAAATATTCAGAATCAAACTCAGTCTTACTTTATAATATAATTTTATTGAATTCTCCTGTATGGATTTAAAAATTAGACTTACATTTAGAAGCATAAAATGATGTGATAAGGTGTACACAAAACAAATATGCTATGTTGAGAATCATTAAAAATGTACAATTATTTAATTATGAAAAAAAATATTAATAATAATATTATCCAGTATTAAATTTGCACTTTATAGTTTCTAAAAATGAAATTTCATTGTAATATTATTAATGTGTGTAATCTGTAATTTTATTCAGTCAATTAATAGGCTTTTGAATTTCTATTTATCATTGACAATTGAGACTATTATCACTACATTGAAAAACAATGAATAGCAATATTAACCGTATGCACAGTTAATTTTCCTGGTTACTATAAAATTTTAGTTCCAGTTACTCGAATTTTTTTACTTAAAATAACTATATTATGGTTCATTCAACCAGAAATTTGTTAGTTCTACAACTATGGTCAGTAGTTAAATTTGTGCCTAGCTGCATTTTCTTGTCGTGGCAACTCTATTTTCTTATAGCAGTAACTAAATTCTTGGTACCACAACTACGTTTTTCAGATGGAGTAACTAGAATTATTGTAAGAGTAATTGTAAAACTAATATTAAGCAACGAAATTTAAATATTTTTCCTCCGTGTACAGTTATCACAAAAATTAACCAGATGACTTTTCTCGGTGTATACACTGAGAAAAAAGTTGTATTTAAAATGACCAAGCCTTCTGGCATTGGAAGGATATTGTCTAGAATGTCTGCTTACTATACTATTGCAGTAAAATTTTATAATCAATATGATAATAATAACCAAAATTCGTGGATACTTTACAAGATCATATAAAAGATTTTACTATACCATATCAAAAATATTATTATGTTGATATAGTAATTATATAAACATCATGTACAAATATCTCTTCAACGTCAGAAGGTATAGTAATTTTTATTATAACTTTGTTCTCACTGTATCATTACACACTGAGAAAAATAATATAGTAATCCTGGACTCTATGTGTTCCTGTATAAAATAATGCTCGACAATGTGACAAGAAGTACCACATTTCTGATAATTGGTACTTGAAAAAGTGATACCGTTTACCAGACTGTCTGGCAAAGTTCTTAACATTGGAGCATAGAGTCTCAGAATGCCAGAAAGTATAGTAACTCTTATTATTTTATTTTTCTCAGTGCATGAAACATAATATAAGAATAGAAGAAAACTGGGGTGCAGTATAAAGTAAACACTAACGCTCTTGTCTTTGATTATTTTCAGAATCTCTTCGCGAGTACAATGGTCTATCGCCGGACTTGTACAAACCGTCGAATTATGACACGCTGGCGCTGTCGTTGCTATCGCCGTTGCCGAACGAGCAGGACTTTGCGATAAACGTGTGCACGCTACTGTCGAACGAAGGCAAGCACACGCTACGACTAGACAAGTATCCGCGGTTGATAAACATCCTCCTCGCGCACGCCGGTGTCTTCGACTCGCCGGGTACGCGGCAGCTCTTCATCGAGGTCTATTCCCGCGTCCGCAATTACTCCATCAACTCCTTCTGGGCGGACGTCCTCGACTCCCAGGACGTCATCGACCTCACCGACGAGCGTACCTTCATGAAGAAGCCCCAGCAGGACCTTAAGACCTTCTCCAGGAGAAAAAACCTTGCCAAGGATAAGCAGAAGAACGCCGAGCAAAACCAGGCCGAGAGCCAGGTCCAGCCCATGCAAACTGACACGGTTGTTATCCCACTCTTTTTCCTCCCCCTTAGTTTTTCGAGTACAACTTCTTGAGGGAGGGTGCACTGAGAAAAATAATATAGTAATCCTGGACTCTATGTGTTCCTGTATAAAATAATGCTCGACAATGTGACAAGAGGTACCACAGTTCTGATAATTGATACTTGAAAAAGTGATACCATTTACCAGACTGTCTGGCAAAGTTCTTAACATTGGAGCATAGAGTCTCAGAATGCCAGAAAGTATAGTAACTCATATTATTTTATTTTTCTCAGTGTGGTACCCACCAATGGTCAACTTTAGAAGGAACCAAAATGGCAGTTTAGAGCGTTACCAGAACTTTATATACCCAGTTGCATCCAAAGCTAAAGGATTTTCCTGCTTCATAAATTGGTATAAGTTGATAACACTAGCATTGAAATAGAAATAGTGAAATCCCTGCTAAAAAAATTTAGCTGGGATCCTACATAAGTATTTGATACCGGAAATCAGCTGGTTTCCTAGGTAGGTTCCTAGGTAGTTATAGAATGTTGCATAGTTTTCTAGTTGGGGTCCTAGGTCGGAATTTAGGATCAGAGATCAACTAGTCTTTGACCTAGGATCCTAGCTAGGAAACTAGGCAAAATCCTATAACTACCTAGGAACTTACTTAGGAAACTAGTTGATTTTCGGTGTCAAATTCCTATATAGGATCCCAGCTATTTTTAACAGGGATATAATATTGAATCGTTCGTACTACAACATTCATTAGCAAAGGATGCAAATATTCTAGTAGAAATGTTTTGTATTTCAATGCTACTGCTGCCAACTGAAACTGTCTTACGAAGCAGGTAAGCTGTTTAGCTTTTGGTGGGGTTGAGTGTACTTGCACTGAAAAAAATATCATTAAGAAATTCTGTTCTGGAAGCTTAAAGCGAAGCCGTTTGTACAATATAGGAAAAATTACCGTGTTTTCAAATACTTTGGTGTGTTTTACCATAATTGCACATCTGTTAATTATTATGCGTGGCAAAGATCCGTGTGCACGTAACTTACAAAATAAGGGTCCGAGCCACGTACCGAATTCCGAAGTTCCTGAAGAAGTTGTACTTTTTGCGTGTGGTCCACAGAACACACGCAATTTTTATGTGTTTATTTCGTGTAAAACGAATTAAGATGTACAGTTGTTGTATTCGTTAAAAGATATTATAGACTGAAAGACAAATAATGTTTTATTTTGAAAGAATTTAATGTTAAAATTGATTTTAAACATTATAATATATATTATTTGAAACAAGCTAAGCGCAGTCACAATTTTCTTGCTAATTATTGACTATAGGTATTATTTTGAAATAAGAAAATAACGATTCACTGCTCAAGTCTTCATTTATAAGATTTGTTTAATATTGTAATTATTAATTAATATATATTGTTATTACTGTCATATATATACTGCCATATATTGATGTATTTTTATCATATTTGAAATTTATTTATTTTTTACAAAATTATAAATCACTAACAATACAGAAAATGATTATTTCCGTTGACAAATAAAAGAAAAACTGTCATTATATAATCAATGAGTAATCTACATTATCAAACAACATTATATGCTGATTGTCTATTGATAGCCGTTTCTCCGTCTCCAGTATCGAAATTCTTATGAAAGGATATGCCTACATTATCTATGCAGCTGCACTATATGTCAATTTTTTTGTCTAAACAATAGTTTTGCTATTGTGTGTCGAATTTTAATTTCAAGGCTGTCTGCAATATTCAATTAGGAATCCATTCTTTGGTTGAACAAATAGATAAATGTGTACTGACATTTGAACAACAATAGCTTGACTTTAACACTTTTTTAACGCATGTTTTTGAACCTTAACTTTCAATCTTATTTTTAATTGCAATTTTCAATCACCTTCCAACATTTCTAAAATAGCATGAATTCAAATTAATATTTTAATTTATATTTGACCACCGCATAATGTTCTTTTTTGTTTACAATTTTTATTAATATTTTTTTTTAATACACTTTTATATTGTTTTGTTTATTTGGAAATTATTTATTATTTTGATACTTTCCTGAATTCTTCATTTTATTAGTTTGTAGTATATAAAAATCTAATGATAGGTACTTGAGAAAGCTCAGTGCTGCTTCTTGATTTGTCTGCCTGATAATGGATAAAAATATACCTGAAATTACGCATACAATGTTGCCAACACAGAAAAGATGTTCGCTTGTCAATAGAACTATTTATAGATTACCCATTACAGAAACAAATTTACATCTGCTCTCAACGAACCATAAAGATTAATTGACTTATTATATTAATTAAATAAAAATTTATTTAATAGCAAAAGTTATATTTTATTTAAGGAATAATACCGACCACATGTCACACGTCAAATTATTTTAAAATTAATTGTACAGTTATATAAATTTCCACTTGGAATTTGTGATTTGTCTATGCGCCATCTAGATCAAAAACTTTTATTATGACATTCTAAAATGATTCAATCAAATCTAATTCTAATTCTTTTGATTTTTAAACCTTTTAAACATGTTCTTCCTTTCTTTTACTTAAAATATAAAGCAAATTCCACATTTATACACCATTTTTACTCATAAAAGCAGGGAGTTCAATCCTTAAAGCGTCATAAAACAATTTGAATTTCCTAACAATTAAAGTTACATTAACTTGGAAGCAGTAGAAAATGATAGTTAATTTAAAAGGTCAGCACATTGTGCTGCTATTGTGCTAGTTCCTAATGTTCCATCTTCTCATGTGTCACACAATTATCCAATTCAAGCGAAAACTAAACTATTAAACTATTTGGTAGAAATTAGTATTCCGCGGATAATCAGATAAGTGCTCAACTTGGATTTGCCTATAACTTGCTGGAACTGTAAAATTGAACTATGATCGTGCCATTTAAATAGTTATTTTTCGTCATCTAAAAAATCATGGAAAGAAATATAAACATACTGATACCTGTCGGCTTCTAAATAATATTTAGCTAAACTGATGATTCAGTTCAAACGCATGTTCGAGCGCGCGCGCGTGTGCCGTAGTCTAAAGTCGATCAGCTGATCGGTTATCGTGTCTCTCTTTCTCTCTCTTTTCTCGAGCTTCCCAATGACGCCTCGTGCGAGAGCGTCTACGCACCGTGAGTCACGCGTGGGTGACGTTTTATTCACTGTTCTTGACAATGCTTTTATTAAAATTCTTAACCCCCCCCCCTCCCCTCGGCTTATATATAATATTTGTTAAACATTCTTATAATTGGATAATTATTTATAATACGTTGATTAGATATTGATTACTCAAAACATACAAACACTTTTTTTGATAATTTGTGACAAATCAAGAGTTATCATTTTTCAATTATAATTAAGATCCTTCCCCCCCCTCCCCCCTTCTACTCCTCAACTTCTCAAATTTATGTTAAACATTTTTCTAGTTGGATAATTATTTACAATACGTTGATTATACATTGATTATTGAAAACATGCAAACCCTTTTTTGATAATTTGTGACAGATCAAGGGTTATTATTATTTAACTATAATTCAGATCCTCAAGCCCCTCCCCACTCTCTCTCCTTAACATTTCAAATATTTGGATAATACTTTCAAATTTCCAACCTTTTTTCAATAATTTATAAATAATATGAAAAAATTTAATTATGGATGGTAAATAATAGATTTGTTGTATCATTTTCAGACGCCGTCAGGTTGTTCTCGTTTGGAAGACATTTTATCAGAGGTGCAAATCGAAGAGTGCCACGATCAAAATCAAAATTCGATAAAGTTCGAGGACGAGGACAAGGAGTTGTTTTGCGTGGGGCGAACCCTGGGCACGCAGGATCCGTACGGTCAACGGGTATTGCAAATCGCGTCAATTCTCCGCAATTTAAGTTTCAGTCCAGAAAACGCGGCGGTACTGGGCCGAAATCGGTGTTTCCTACGTTTTGTGCTACTGTGCGTGCGCTCGCGCTGGAGTAACCTGCACCAGCTGGGCTTCGACACACTTGGCAACATCGCAAACGAGATTATCCTTAAGGATGCTGGTGAACGCGTAACGGACGTCATTCTTTCCTGCGTTTCTCAGGGTATCGATTCGCAGGATAGGTTCATTGTCATCTCCTGTCTTGAGGTGCTCAACAAGATAAGCCAGCAAGACAATAACGAGGAAATACTATCCCTTGGAATAGACGAGCATGTGTACACAGTAATATGCAGGTTCGTGTTTAAATTCTATAGATTTCTGTATTTGTTATATGAGAAAATTTTGGTTAATATATACAGTTATATAGTATCCTACCTTATAAAACTCATGACATGCCTGAAGTTGCAATGAATTATCGGTTTATTAGCCAATCAAATTGTTAAGTTAAAGAGAAAGTGAAAATCGATTGTCGATTAAAGAAAATCGATAGAATTATACAAAGGGTTAGCAAATATTTCTTTTATATTTTCGTTTACTAATCAAATTAACCATTTCATTTAATATATTAATAATATATAGTAATTTAAACAAGCTTTTATGTAAAGTAAAAGGACAGAGGCAGAGTACCCGGAGGGCGCGCTTCAATCATCTAGTATTAATAAATTTTAAACTTACAATATAAGCAAAGTAAAATTATTGTCAAAGAAATCGACATTAAAGGAAGACAGAAAGAAAGAAAAATAATTATATAACATAACAATTTTACGTCCAACATTTTTTGTCAAGTGTCAAAGAACAGCAGATGGAGAGCTGTATATATTCGCAATTATAATGGATTGCAGAATAATGTCTACTAACAATAGTAATAATAACGTATATCAGATGTTGATAGCGTTTCGTTTCTTGGTTACACTTAAATTCATCAGTAAAGCTAGTGTAACCAATGCCTTATACGCTATATTAATTTCAAGGAGGTGTAGGTGTATATATGCTATTTATATATCATTTCAGTAGAGGGAATGTTGAAATTTTCACTTAACAACACAATCTACTTTGAAATTTATTGACTTCTCCTTGAATTCAAATATCTTTAGAGACTTATATAAACTTACCCTTTAACGCTTTGTATGAACATATGCGTTCGATATATATATATATTTCATTTTGAACGACACTTAATTATATCTATAACATAATAACTTTACGTCCAACATTTTTTTGTCAAGTGTCAAAGAACAGCAGATTGATATTTATAGTATTATAAATTGCAATTATTTTCTGCAAATTATTTATTAATCATAATCCTTGAAGCATATATATTATAATACCGCATTCAACTTGATTATTTATATAGTTATAGTGATTATAAGTATTCTTTTATTACATCTTCTAATTTACTCATACATTTTCAAATGGAATGCCTTTTGCATTGCTATAAACCTTCGATCGGTGCAACCATATCCTAAATCGTTTATATATTACATGCTAAATAATTTACAGTTAATTTGATTTGAAAATGTAATTCAACATTTGATTGTTCTTTCAGGTTCCTCGCATTAAGCGACATAGCACTACTCGTCTACACACTCGAGTGTCTTTATGCGTTGACGTCATTGGGCGAAAGACCGTGCACGAGCGTTGCACGTGTACGTGGTGCCATTGACACTCTGGTGGCGCTGGTAACGGTCGAAGCTCAGAGTTATGGACCCAAGTCTTGCATTCTGATGAAGGTCGTTGAAACGGTGTCGACGATCACGGCTTCTTCGCAAAACAGCAACAGTAGCAGCAGCGCGACGTCGACGACGAGCGCGAGCGCTTCTACGACCACCACCGGAACATCCGTCCTGACGACTTCAACGACAACCATTGCGACAGCTGCCACTGCCACTGTCAGCACAGCCACCAGCGCTGTCGCTGTTGCAGCCACTCCAACGATTGTAAATGTGACACCAGCGCCACCTAGCCCTGCCGCGTCGAGACCATCCACGCCAGCCACCAACACTTCCTCCAAATCGACCGCGCAAAGTAATTTTTCTTGCACCTTTTTCTATTGGTACTGAAAAATGAAACGTTTTGAAAATACAAAACATAAACAAGATTTGTTATTGTTTTTTATTTACATCCATTCTTATGTCCTTTGGATGTAAACAAACAATATTATTGTTTTTATTTCATTAATTTGACCTTCCAAATATTTACAAACATTGTTTCTTTCATATGCTCTATTTTAAAAACGTTTCACTCTTCAGTTCTATCTTTTTCTACTGTTAAGACGTCTAAGATTTATAATTAAATATTCAAGCTGATTGTAAATGCAAACAAATTACTTGCGCACTAGTCTAAATTATTTTACAACATTATTTTCTGCTTTGAAGTCATCACATCGTTTACATCTGATAGTTTTTTTTTTTCGTTGCTAAATTTTGTTTCATGATTATTTATTTGATTAATGATACAAATAATTTGTGTACATCTAATTGTGAATGATTATTATGTAATTGTTTATAGAAGCTACGGAAAGTGCGAATTCCTTGCAACAACAGCACGCGCACCAGCAGATTATCCAAGAGAATGAGCAATTCGCCCTTGGCTGGCTTAGAGCGACTTTCGAGCTCGCAGCCGGATCTCGAATTGAGCAGGAAGAATTATATAAAAAGTATCTTGGCTGCTGCACAAAGATTGGAAGAAGAGGTGTAATTGCACCGTTACATTTTCCTAGATGTGTCAGGTACATTTAATTAGTTTAATTGCGCCAATCAGTGCGATTTCAAAGCTTCTTATTGTATCGATACAAATAGTATTTACATCAATATTGAAAGTCTTATAAGGAAATTTATAATTAATTTTATATTCTTAACATAAGAAATCATGAAAACTGCAATAAAAATTACTCTCGAAGTTTGAAATACTTCGGACTTGATAGAAACTACTCTCACTAAATCTGTAGAAAGTTAGCATGCATCGAGTCCTCAATGTCAAAAGTAATTACCTGCAATTTTAATCATTTTCTTTTGATTTGTACGCAACTGTTATAAAAACTTATTTTCATATGATTATTTTAAATAATATTTAACCTATTAAATTCGTGAATTTAGTCATAATCAATTGAAGTCTTAAATTTAAACTTAATACAAAGCTGAACATTTATAGTGCAAAATTTTTGCAAACAATTTTTAATAATTATTATAAAGTTGTGATTTTTATTTTTTATTTTTTTTATCTACCTATAAGTCATATATTCAGCAATAAGAAAAATGAAAATCTAGACTCTCAGTGTGATAAAGTTGCCTTCATCTGATTAAATATGCATCGAAATTCGAACAGCTAGTTTACAATGTTGCCAGTTCACTTAATGCTTACTTCGCTTCCGTTTAATAGCTTCGTATCAAACTATATTTCTCGCGAACCGAATATTTATAGTTTGTTTTCTCCGTATTGATATTTGTTACCTATCGACTTTATTAAATATAAAAACGTTTCACATTCAAAAGTAACATACTAATTTTTAAAAAGACATTTCGATTTCATGTTTAACCTATGTAAGTATATGACCTAACTCCATATACTAAGCATATCCAGAACTAACTTTAAATAAAAATACCTCTCGTAATATATGGCAATTATATTTTTATTAACGCTATATTATTTTATACATGTTAAAGAATATTATATTTGACAATTTTAAGTGATATTTATGGACTTTCTATCTTAGATAATTTGGCAAGAATGTAATAATATTAATTTAATACCATTTAAATTAATTTATATATATTAAACTGACTGTTACAATTACAAATTACTTCAATTTAAAATGATTGGTGTATTTAATAAATTGATTGAAAGAAAAATGTGGGGTAAAAATCTGTAAAGTTTGCAATAAAAATTATGATTTATGATGCAGAACTGTATTTGGAGGAACGATCGGACCGAATCCGCTAAAAGGTGAAACGACTGGACAGCAGTACTACGAAGGCATCCGCGTGAGGGCGCAAGCAGCGCCTATAACTTACCCTGGGCAAACGACGAATGCGACGACGAATCCGGTGGGCGTGAGCGCAAGCGCGAACGCAAGCGCGACCACAGTCAAGGTGCTTGCCGTACAACAACAACAACAACGTATACCCAACCCGAATAAAGCCACAAACCCAATTGCCTCTCCCGATAGCACGGACAATCCCGGTCCAATGAAAATTCCAAGTCCGGCATCCCCCATCCTTAAAGCACAGTTGTCAGCCCCGCCTAGGCCACCATCCAATAATAGCCCATCTCCGAACGCAGCCATCATGGTTGCCGACCCAAAGAGCCAGGTGGGTCCAAAGTCCTCACAGCTCTGTACGTCGATCATTTTCTTGATTGGTTCCGTTCATGATATAACACGATACCATACTTAAATTGTTATCATTAAAATATATAATTCCGATTTTATAGAAGACAAATATACTCGTATATATTATTATCATTTGAAATATTCATATTTGATTTTGAATTAGTTATGAATTACATAAAGCGATGATTTTCCATAATTTTATGTACTGAAGAGAATCTCTTATAATATGTTTTTAAAAGTTAATTATGATGATTTTATATTACAGTGTATGCAATTGATTAGTATAAAGAAGTGTATGCAATTGATTAGTATAAAGAAATTTTTTAATTTAAACTTCATTATTTTCGCAACGCATTATTTTGCGTAAACTTATATTGATATATTTTTATTATTTTGTGTCTTTATTTTGATCTCTTATCATTCAAGCAAACAATAAGTGAACACATTTATTTAAAATGTTTTTCACAAATACTAAATATTGAATGTGTATCATGGTATCATGTTAATATCATTTAAAATGGAAGGTTGTGGACACTCTTTTTCAACAAATCTTCTGATTTTCAGTCAACTTCATAAATCAAGTATCACAAAGCTTGTATTACATTAACCCTTTACGTTCCAATCAGTATGTAGTTCATAATTAGATTATAAATTTGCACCTAAGAAATATATATATATATTAAGATTATAATGTAATTTTTCATTAAAACTAAGTTTCTGGTAAATTATTTACTTTAATAATGCTTCAGTATTATATATGTATGCACTTTTATATTTTAATGTAATTAACAACATCTTACTTTCATAATATTATTGAAAAAGGATAATTAGACATTTTCATTTTAAAATCTGCAAGTTCTTGATAAATATTGCTGATAACTTTAATAGTTTCACCTTGATTATAATTATAAATCTTATAATTGTATTACATAAAGAAAAACATTCAAATTGTTTAATTATAGAACCTCTTTTACAAAACGGTTGAAATGGTTTTAAAAATACGGGGCAGTATAATAGTAATCATGTAACTAATTTATAAGATAATTTTTCATTAAAAACTTTGAAAATTGTAATTGCTTAGCAAGATATATTAAACAAATATTTTATTTATTTTATTTAATGTTAGTAATAACAGAATTATTGATAATATAAATTTGGATCGTAATTAGGTCTTACTGATGCTGGCACGTTGAGAGTTAATCAAAAAGTATTTTTTTCTTTTTTTTTTGTATAATATAATGCTGTGCTCCCTTTAACTTTTCTTCAAATAACATGAGTGCATGTCCTGGTGTTCATTATATTTAAATATTTTAATTTAATGCTATTAATATATAACAACACTTAATTACATTTTATTTTTTATTATTTATACATATAATTTAGCAATATTTCGTTTCAGTAAGTACAAATTACTTTTATTTTATTATAAACATTTAAACAATCTAATTTTACTAATAACATTCGGTTTAATGAACACCGATCGGATACAGACGTACAGTTTAATATATGGACTGTGGTCCAATTTGAATTTTCACGCACATTAATCATCTCTTTGTGCTGGTCCAAAATACTGCATTCACAATTAAAATGTCTTACTAACTATAAAACAAAAAAAAATGGTAAAAAAAGGAAAAAAGGAGCTATAGAAAAACAAATGCAGTATTTTCACAGTACAGCCGTTTCCTATCCTTCATAATATACATTCTTTAATTAATAATTTCCTTCTTTCTCACAAATTTACCTATATTTACTTACCTTCACATATTTTACACAAGGGTATTCATATTAGTTATTCATTCTCTTTCTTCTCATTTAATATTGATAATTATTATAAGTAATCGCTAACCATCGCTGAATTTATCATAATTATTATAAAATAATGCCAAAAAGAGCACAATAAATAAATTTATTAATGTGTAATTTGATTTCATTGAAAATAATTAATTCATATTTTATTTTATTACTAATTTACAATGTAAATGGAGGGATATTAAGGGAATCGAATAAATGAAATGAATTCGTTTTAAAATTGATGTTTGCAAATTGCATTAACGCAATAAATATGTAGTAACAATTAAAGTAAATTTTATTATTATTATCATAAATAGGTGTCGGTAGCACATCCTCATTTGAGCCAGGCATTGCTGTCCAGTGGAAGTCAGACGCAGCAACAGCAAGCGACAACTCCTAGTAATCAGCAGCAGGCACAGCAACAAGTGGTGCAGGTAGTTGTGAAGGAGGATACACGCGGTGGTGTTACGTCTAGCTCTATAATAAAGAGCCTACTAGCAACCAAGGTAACGGTCAGCGGCGACTGCATGCCTGGCGCCGCTGTGACTTGTGTGTCTTCCCCTACTGCCTGCGTAACAAATACTACTACTAGCATCGCATCAAGCCTCAGTGCGAACCAGCTAATAACAAGCAACCAGGTATAATAGACATGAAAATCACTAAGGATACGATCAAGCCAACGGTTAATAAGTGGAATGAAATCTATGACAATTATTTTTTATTCAATATCAGCTGCAAATTATATCTCTTCTAATAAATTATATACAATTACATAACTAATTTAATTAACGTACATCATTTGAATTTTATCGCATTGTTCTTCAGTTATTTTTTGAGTAATACTAATAATCATAATTTTTATTTCTTACTATCCGATGACCTCATTTTTTATTGGATTTTTCAGAATAATCAAATATAATAAAATAATAATTATTTACAAATGTAAATAAAATAAATATCGAGATTAATTCACATCGTAAACGTAATGTATATTTGAAATTGATGAGTTATCTTTTTTGTTTTTATTTTACTCTTATTAAATTTAATTAAATTTGAGTTGTAATATAATATTGCTGCAAATAATATTATAATATTACATTTCCAATAAATGTATTTATCGGAATAAATAAATAATATTATATATAATAATAAAATAATGGAAGAAAAATCATATAATCATCTTATCAATTACAATCTTACTAGGATTTTTAATATATAAAGTATAAACTACTACTTTAAATTATTTATTTATGCTGTTTTTTTATATATAATTCTTATAAGGAAATGTAAATTGCAGTCATTATAAAATTAAATTTATTAATTCATTTTTTGATTCTATTTTTGTTTATTTCAATCCACTTTCATTAACTCAGTTTTTACAGTTTCACTGATTAAGAAACAGTGTGATATTATGTAAATTGTTTATTTTTTTCCAATTTCAATTTCATCTATGTCAAAGTAGAAGTACAAAATGAAATGAATAATCTTTTTATTCTCAGTAATTAAGAAATATAGCAAATCTTTCCCTGCTGTCACCACAGAAATATCTTACTGTAATGTATATATTGTACAAATGAATAAAAAATATGGATAATTAAATTAAAATACAAACAAAGAAATACTCTTTGACATAACTATTATAAATTTAAACAATATCATCTGCTTTCTTTCTTCTTCAGTGATACTTGTGTACCAGCGATATAAGAATTAAAACTATATTTAACTGTAATAGTTATAAATTGATTCTCACATAACTACATTTATAAAATGTTTATGCGTATAAATGTTAAAGAAACTTTAATTTTGACATCTAATTTAAAAATATACTTTAGCATTGTGTATTTTAAAAACAAGTGAAGTTATATCGCTGCAGGTAAAAGTATCCAAAATTGATGATTAGTTTGTTTAATGATTTCAGGTCTTCTTTAATCTGCATGGTTGATTAAAGCAAAGTGAGGAAAGCAAAAATTTATAATCTCTCTAAATTTAAATTATCAATGCATGTATTTAAATTTTCTCTCAGTGAATTTGCATTTTATAGGCCATGTTAAAAAAAAATGAAAAATGTAAAAAGTACTTATACCTTTACTCAACCATGATACAAGAATATATTTGATAAAAAGAATATTCTTTACTTATTTAATTATTATTATTTACTTATTTTTAATTAAAGCGAGCAAATAAAAACTAAAAAGGCATGGAGTGTCAATTTGATTTTGATTATATATTTTGGTCGCAACTTTTCGCACAGAAATATCCGTTTATCACGGTCCAACATTTTTCTATAAAAGGTACCATGCGGAAATAAACGAGACGATAAATCGAAGTTAAATCAATTATAGCGCAAGTCAGTCGAAAAGTTAAACGACGCATGACGTTTGGACAATAACTTTGATATATACACCCAAAGTGTTTTTTATAATACTGAGTGAAACTAACTCTTGACACAGCATGGTTTTCAGTTTATCGTTTGATAATGTTTTAACAAGTTTTTTTTAATATGATTTTGTGCACTTATGATCGGTTTAATTGATATCAAATCAAGTTATTTTTTATTGTTCTATCTTTCGTAATCACCGACCGAATAGACATTTGATTATTTGATAATATTCTTTTGAAATAAAGGTTGCTCAGCGTCAGCAGCAACAAAGGTTACTTCAACAGCAATTGACTGGTATCGTGCAGCCAGCAGCACCAGTCGCAACACCGGCTACAGTCCATACCAAAACTCCAGTCAATTCCAAACTAAAGACGACCGTGACACAGATGTCAGGGAAAAAGATACAGAGGCTCAATGGAGCAAAAGTTATCATGAGTAATAACTGTGACAAGGTGTGCTTTCATGTCTTTTGATTACAGTAATAAATAAGATTTTTTATTTGATTATTAAACGTGTAATTTATTTTCATGCATATATAAATTTAAATAAATGAGCTTAAAGCCCAAGGGGTGTGAACTCAAATGCACGCACTATAGCAAATATTTCACTAGAGTCAGAATCGAGCGTAAGGGGGGATATACAATTTATATATCCCGCAGGGCTACCAACATATTTCATTTTCACATTGAACAAAATATCGTACTCAACTCGAACAAAAGTGGTTTTAGGTTGGTAACCCTTCGCCTTGGGTTACCAACTTAAAGCCAATTTTTTCCTCGTTAAGTAATATACTATTATTTCCCTTTTTTCAGACTGAACTGAACGACAGCGATAGGGCGAATCAAACCTCGCCAAACACACCCGAGAACCACATATCTTCGAGCAACAAATCCTGCCAGCCGAGTGCGTCGGCAAGCATTCGACCCAACCAAAGATCTTCTATGTGCACACTCGTCGCTGAAGATTCCGATTCGACAAACAACTCGCTCGCGTCGTCCAGTGGTCTAGGTGGGAGCAGAGATTGCTCCGGCGTCGGTGTCGAGGAAGACAATTCACTTACGAGCTTCGAAGGTATCCTGTTGAACGGTGTTCCCACTCATGGCGCGTTAGACATTGACGCACAAGACGACTGTTCGTCAAAAGATTCGAGCCTCGGTAGCGCGGTCGTCTCCAAGGATCAAAAACCTCTGCAGAATATGATGCTCGCGGACTTGCTTGAACGCAAGCTCGACAAAGAACCCATTATGAATGGCGTTCTCGGCAAAAATTCCATAAATGAGAAGGGCCTCGATTTAGTCGGCAACCATATTAAAAAAGTTTTGAAGGAACCCCCGAACGAGGTTAAGATCAAGGCGGAAATTGATGAGGGTGGTGCAATCAAACTTAAAATGGAGGTAATTATATTTCACATGACACTTTCTAAACGATAAAAAAGATTTCTTCAAATCAAACGAAATTTTTCGTTATTTCAAAATAATTTGCAATGTTGAAACAATGTCTGATAATAATATTTTCACTCTGCATTTAATAGACATTAATTTGTGTCGGTATATTGTATTTAATGGATTTAAGGCTACAAAAAAGTGGATTTAATTAATACAAGTTTGTCAGATATCTGTTCAACTTTAACTTTATTTACTTCTTAGAAACCTAATTTCCGACTATGTACTTTCTAAGCATTAATGATATCACCTACATGCTTAATAAGGTATTGAAGTAATGTTATATGCCTTTCCTTGATATCAATAAATTTAAATATTTTAACAGATAAGATTATTATGTATTAACAAGTTTAATAACCAATTTTATGAGACGGATTGAATAAATTAGTTGATTAGTCATTTAACACACATTAAATTATGAATTCAATGTTAGTTCATTTGTATCTTATGTACGAATCAAAAATTATACTTCTTAATTTACTTTTGTGATCATTTGTGACAAAACAAAAAATTTTACGAGTTAATCTATCTTTTATTCAGCAATTTTTTGTGGATCCGTTTTTAAGTATATTTTGTCTATTATTTAGTATTTAAAAAAGTACTTTTCAATCTTATACTTTAAGTTATGCTACTGAAATGTTTTATCTGTATATTACTTAAGTGCTATTATTTACAGTTTTATAATTCATTCCAGGTTTCTCATACTATTCTATTAATAAGAACGAAATATAATAATTATAAAATCAAAAGTAAATTACAATTGGCAAATAATAGTACATTGTGCACCAAGGACGGAGCGACAGCGATTGTAGACGAGTGTGAAGTTGGCGTGAGATAAAGGCGGCCAAATTCACACTCGCCTGTCATCGTCGCTTCATCCCTGGTGGATATACTATTTTTTGTAACAAGTGTAAGGAGAGTGCCCTGTTTTTGTTCTGTTTGGAAATCAACTGTTTCCAAGGAGACGCGAACGGAAACTTGCTAGTTTCCGCCCTCGGGGCTGAAAATGACTAGTTTCCATCCGCGTCTCCTTGGCAACCAACAAGTTTCTATCCTCGTCTATAATCAGCTGGTTTCCGTCTTCTAAACAGGACGGAAACAGGGCAGTTTCCGTGCACTCGTAACAAAAAAGATATAAAATAGATAAAATAATCTTTATTCAAGGTTACGGAGGATGTAATACCAGCGGAAGTATCGGAGGACGCTCTGATCGAAGCGCCACGTGGATTTAAGCGCAGTACCACGAGCGATTTCTCCGACCAGGTGGATAGTAAGAAAACGAAATATTCTAATGGTACGAGTTCGCCGGAGCCGGTCGCGGATTCCACGACCGCGGTATCTCGAGCCTCTAGTGTTAAATCGGAAGAACAAGATGAAGACGGTGAGAAAGCCACCGTTTCGTCAACTGCTGCAAATCTTTATGCTGCACTAGCCGCAGATTGCATCGAGGATGAATTAGAGGACGAGCAGATAAATAACATGCAACCGAAGCAGGAAGAAGTGCCTGTGGTTGTTAAAGAAGAGAACCCGGCAATGTCCATTGTGAATAGTCAGATTGAACAGCAATTGTTGCAGCAACAACAGCAACAGCTGATCGTGACTCCGAGACAAATCGTGGTACAGCAGGCTATTCCGAACAATCAAGTGATAATACCGGCTGCGCAGGTTAAAGGCGGGGTCAGGCCAACGCACTCGCAGCCCCAGGTCGGTGGTGGGACTGGCGTAGTGGGGGTTTGTTGCTTGCACATTTTTTTTTCCTTTTTTGTCGACGTGAAATTGCATGATTGTTTTTGTTTTAGGTTTTTTGGTATACCTGTTACATTTTTATAATTACCTTAACATTTTATTCTTTTATTTCGTTTACTTTAACAAATTATTTGCATAATTTAAATTCATTATATGGAAAAAATTAAATGTTACGTTTAAATGAACACAAAATTGTTTATTCGCGCGAATTTTATTCTTAAATAATTCGTGTTATGTTGTTAATAAACTGTGATGATTTGGTGTATTTAAATTAAACGAAGTTCGATTAAAAGTAAAATATCATTTGTACGATTTTAATTTAATATGAATATTTTGAGATGATTGTACATGAGTTTCTTCATTTTTATATAATAAACGTAAAATAAATATGAATTAATTTACTGGGAATTCTTGAACGATTTAAATTTTGTGTTCAAACTGAATCATTAAACATGGCTTAAATGACATTCGTAACAACTTTGGATTGCTATTTGTAATTACATCTCGTTGAAAACTGATATAATGTGATAAGCCTATTATTGATGAAGAATAAATTAAAATGAGACCTAAAATGCTTTTTGTGCAATAATTTTTTTTGGTGCAGAATGTTAATATGCTCAGTTTATATTGTATTAAAATTTGGATGTAATTGTGTATTGCAATCTTGACCAATAATTTCTATTTCATATTATAATAAATAAAAAATCGACATAATAGTTCGATGTTCATCATTTGAAATTCATGATAAATATTCATACAGATCATTGATCGAACCCCTCACATAATATATCCGAAAACCTCATAACAACTACAATTATGAATCAATATGTACAATGAATATTTTGAATATCTCCTAATAGCACATAATGTTTATTTTAATTTGTATACAGATTATAATTATTATAAGATATTATTGATTATTAAATAAAGCATGTTAGTGTATTTATATTGAGAAAAAAATCAGTGACACAGTAATTAACTATGTGGTCAATTAGTTAACAGATTTACTGTAATTTCGGTCTTTTCAACTAAATTTCCCTGTAATAAAAATTTAAGTTGAATCTCAAAAGCTGACTAATAAATAGTGCATAACTATTCCTGTTCACAAATAGATATAAATGAAATCAGTAGTTTAGTAAATTGTATTAACTATATTATATTACTTATTTATAATCTCCTCCTAACTGATACAATTCATATTGCAATTGACATTTTCATTTAAAATAACTAAAATTAATTGTTTTCAGTGCATACCCAAGAATGCACAATAATTGTTAGAATCGTTATGAGCTATTAGGATTGAATAAACAAAAGCGTTCATGGAGTATTACTATTCTAATATTGCATTTTATTGCACTGTGAAACGAGCTAATAAATATAATAAAGATCTTAAAATTTTATATTTACAAAAGTGCTAGTTGTCATCCAATTCACGCAATTAATTGAACTGGACGAAAAAACTGAGCCTGTAGAGTGTTAAGATTTTAAGACTATAAATAAGACAAAACAATTTCAACGGTCGTTTCACTGTTGCTGAACTGCTCAGCAAGGAAGTTAAAGAAAGATAAATTTTCATTCTCAGGTATTGCTGCAGCAAAGTCCTGGCGGTCAACTGCAATACGTGGTATCGGGTGGCGTGCCTGGTCAGAATTATGTTCTCGCGCAACCGCAAACCGCGCTGGTGCAAGGCCAGGCACAAACGGTGCTGGTTGCTCAAACGACGCAGCAGCAAGGCACCGCTACCAAAACCATTATAATCTTGCAGCCCCAGGCGGCCACGCAACCCAGTGCAGCGCAAAAGATGGTTGCGGTGACGCCCCAAGGGCAGCAGGTTGTGGTCACCCAAATGCCCCGACCGATATTGCAGAGTCCAGCACTTGGTAACATACCGCCACCATTGGTGCCGACGTCGGCGACTATCCCGCACACGTCTATCATTGTCAATAGTTCGGTCGCGCCGACAAATCCGAACACTGTGACGGTGACGATCCCGGCTATTGCGCATCAGGGAGCATTAACGAGTAGTGTGCCGTCGCGCGTAGTTACGCCAACGCCAGCGTCGACACCGCCTCCTACCAGGCCGACCACTCCGCACCAAGTGATAACCGCGACCAAAACGCCTCAAACTGTCCCGACGCCCTCGCCGGCGACACCGCCATTGCCGTCGCCGTCATTCAAGCCAATCTCGGGCAAGATCACGCCCTCTAGCGATGTCGCGGAAGCTGCCAAACCGTCCACCAGTCAGCAAACCATCACTGAAACCAAGACGATTACAATTAAAATCGATCCTAATGCTTTCCTATGCGAATGGAGAGGATGTCTTAAGTAAGCGCGAGTTTTTAAGTTCATTATATTTTGTTTACTTTTTTTTGAAAAACACGAGAATAATATTAGATGTACATGTTATAAATGTATGAATGTATTTTTTTCATATACTATACCCTCAGTTTTGATTTTAAAGTTACTCTCCCGTATGAAGGTACATACATATTATACACGGAGAGAAAAAAATATCAATTTTTAATGAAAAGTTTACTACTTTGGCATTATACTTACAGAACACCATTATATGGAAAACTAGTTGATTAAAATTTGTTAACTTAGTTTATTAAAAATAGTAAT
>JABFPN010002428.1:0-22348 GCA_022817305.1 Leptoteleia sp. ZL-2020 | reverse complement strand
GGGGGGGGGGGGGGGTTGGGTGCGACAACAGCCGCATTAAAGAGCACTTTTCAAATCTTTTATCTGGTCGGCGACGGATATTTAAAGGAAGTGTCCATTAAAATTTTAATGATGCACCTTTAGACTAACGCGGAACTAAAATGCAGCGAAGCATTTTAAAACCTCGCGCAAACTCACCCTAAGAGGTAGATGGCCGTTACTATCCCAGCGATAACGATGCCAATAACTAGCAACGACAACACTACACTCCTCCAATTGTTTCCTCCCTCGGAATACGTCAGGTCCTGAAAGAATAATTTATTTGCACTGATGTCGGTACTGGGTCGCAGACGACGTGTTATTAAAAAGCAAAGACGATGTTCATGGCTGAATTATTGCTCGTTCATTATCCCTACTATCCTTTCGACGTGTAATGTCAAATGTAAGGCTCGCAACGAATGTTTGTCTTTCGGGAATAAAAATCGAGAAATCGTTTTTATATCCGATTGTAAACTGCGTTTATTCGATTGTAATTTTTCTAATAATTATGGCATTTTAATTTTGTATTTTAAACGTAGAAGGAAGTTGGAATAAAAATTACTATAGTGTATAACATTGATATGGTATTTTAATAAATTAACAGTGGAAAGAGTACAAGATTTATGCAATTTATTACTGTCCAGTATAGTAAAAATCGTAAAACATATACTAATAATTGGATACTTGCCAAGTAATCAATGAAATGATTTTGTAAGGTATAGTAATTTTTCTTCCAACATTTTTCTACGCCCATAATTAATGCAATCCATGCACGAATTTAATGGAACAATTTGCTGAAAATTAAGCAAACTTTAAACTTTAAAATTGTATTGTACACAATGCATACAGCCACTAAAATAAATAGAAACATTATAGAAACAGATACTCAATAAAATTTATATACGAGCCATAAATTGTAATAATTTTAACAATCCATAATAAGCTAATAACATATAAAAGTTGTAACCAGCATGCTAATAAACAATAAATCAAACGGGAGACTGCGATGACTTTTAATACAACTTTCGTCCGCGTACAATAATTAGCCCGCGCGTTCTAAAACGAAGCAATGAAAATGATTAATTCGGCGTAATACGGCCAGCTTGTGTTCGTTACAGTTTTACGTTGAGAACCGTGGCGCGTTCGCGGCTTAATTTAGCAATAACTCGAGAATCGAGCAGCTGATGGACCAAACTGAACGCTTCCCCCTCCCCCTCCGATCATTATTCCGATATTCACGAGTATCTATGCAAATTCCTAAGCGTACGTATAACGGGGGTCTTACAGTTTTCGACTCGTGATCCGGCTCGGCGACGTAAGTATTGCTGTTGGAGGAATGAGCGGCCATTCCGGTGTCGATGCAAATATCATCGGAAATATATTATTATTAGCGTGGTATAAACGGCGAGCGGTAACAATGGCCTTTGCTCGACTGGTCTCGTCTGGCTACGGCCACTTTCATATGCATATTACATTCCAGTTATGGGCGCGCAATAACTCGTCGCGACATGTTCGGACCGTGTAATACATCGTGACTGTTGTAGGATTTTGGACTACGTGCGAACTGGCGCGAAAGCGTAATAGGGAAACCTGTTAGGATTGGGATGACGTCACGTAATCTACGACGCGCATAATGCGAACAAGTGTTGGCGTTTGAAATCTCAAGTACGTTGACGTTACGATCGGTAACGCTCGCCGGGCAAATGTTACCCTTAAATCGAACCTGGGGGATTAGCGCCCGGGGAAATGTACATTGAGATAGAAGGGAATGCCATAATTTATTACTTCTCATAACAGTTAAATGGTATTTTGGGGAACGGAAATACAGTGAGAAAAATGTGACAGAAAAAGATTACTGTTTTTAACTTTCGGTCAGATGTATATCAGGAAAAATTATTGTGTTTTAAAAGCAAAGAAATTAGTTTTAATTGTTATATTTTAAAATGAAATGGGAATTTTTCCTTTTAAAGAAATGCAATTTTTACTGAAAGTCGGATATACGTCTGAAAACAGTTAAAGCAATAGTAAAAATGTTACTACTTCTAGTGGCAAAACTGTTCACTATTCGGAGATATGGAAAGCCCTGATTTAAAGAATATAATGTTTCGGCTTTAAACATTCAAGCTTGAAACATTATGGCAAATACAACCAAAATTGCAACATCATAATTGTCCCTGGTATAAAAACACGTGAGTTTGCACAGTGTTTCAAGCCGAAACTTTATGTTCTCTGTTCCGGTACTAACAAAAAAACACTGTGAAACTTTACTATTTTTTTTACCAGGGACTGTTATGATGCTGCAAGAACGAAATGAATTACGGTATATGAAATTTTTTATACTGTATATTAATAGGTAGCATTTTCCATAACAGTTTGGGCTCGAATTTTTGTAGCTAAGACTTTACCTTCTATCAATCAGATGGGTTTGAATTTTAACTATTCCTCTTTTCTGGACATAAGTATACCTTCACTTTAAAATAATAAATTCAGTTGAAAAAGGTATTTTGGGTAACGCGAATCCCGAGTGTCATATTAACGTTGATAAATTTCAAATTAACATATTATAATGTGAAATTAGTATTTCACCGTGTGTATTTCAATATCAGGAAATACAAATTTGAAATTTGACGATGACACTGTGACATAATTATAAATGCTATTTTAGAGGGGGAAATGTTTCCCTCCAATGACGAGACGATTTGACCTAACTGTCAAATCCTTGTCACTGAAATTGTTCAGTCTAAATTGTATCAGATTTAAAATATAAAACATTTATTTCGAAACGATCATTGCGGTTTGCAATCGAGTATTACCATATTATTCTTCTCGATCTATTTAAAAGAATTTCTATGTACTAATATAATGAATTGGCGAGCTACAGAATAGAAATCACGATCAAAATGGCAAAAAAAAAGAAGAAAAAAATGAAAGGCCACCCCTCGTGCGGTGTGTTTGCGCGGCATTTAATTTAATACCGCGAAGTTTATCGAGTGACGGAACGTTGCGCGGCGCGTTTTGCATGCCGAATTGATATTGTGATTACTTTAATTTTACGAATGAAACGCGTCATTTGAGTTTTATACATCGCGCGTAGGTACGGGGTTATGGGAAACAAAGTGGTTCAATATTTGATGCCGCTCGTGTCTCTCTCTCTCCGCCCGGCTAACTTGTTAGCTCCCAAATGTTATAACGAAAAATTTACGGCTCGAAATATTTCGTGGCGCGTGATACGAATCTTTCGTAGCCTCAATAAGCTGGCGTTTAATTGAAACCCAATTAAAGGGCTTAAATTGTATTGTTTATCAAAAGCTGATTAATTAGGGATAGGATTACACGGGCGTGTTTCATTAAGGATAAACATTTTGCGCGCAGGCAACCCAAGTAAATAAATTAGTGTCCATTGAATGACATTAATTGTTGCCAAGCCAAAATCGGTTGGCATCAAGCGGCGATGAACATTTCCGGAAACTTTACCGTAAAATCAATCTTGCAACAAAAAATTTTGCATTGCAAAAATCTTGCAAAAAAATATCAGTCATTGATACCAATAATAATGTATGAATCATCAATAATTATTATAAAAAAATAAATTAAGCGCGAAATATTGCTAAATTTTATTGTAATTTAAGGATAAATTGTTTATCCTGTCATTATTTCCATAGAGTAGGAGATGTTTTATAATAACTCGGGGATATAGTTGCATTAACACCTTGTAATAGACTTGATATGGTATTTTTGAAAAAAAAAACTAAAAATTGGTGATAAAATAAATAAAATTACTAGCAACACACTAAATATTAATCAATCTCTCTCAAGTTCAACAATTTATTTATTATTTTTAATAAATTAACTAATTTATTTGTCCATAAAATTGAAAGAAAAAGCGTTAACTATTCATTTAACCATGAGAGAATTTCCCATCTACATCGTATTATTAATTTAAGGGACTATTTATTTTAATTCATTTTTTTTTTCTAATTGGCATTGTTTGATTACAATCAATACCACGGTTTAATGTAATATCAGATTAAGTTAATTTTGTAGCGCGCGCAACAATAATTAATCAAGATATTTCTTCAATAATAATCAAAGCGAAGCAATGTTAACCCGTTGAAATGTTTGATAAAAGGAATATACACAAAGCAATTTCTTATAATTGAGTTGCACGTTATTAATATTCAAATATAAACTGGATTTTGGTTAGCTTGTCTTTGGTTAGTTAATTCTACACTGGCAGCGTGCATGTTTGACGTACGTATATGTAACAGCTCTACGTCAAACTGTCTGCGCTGAAATCGAGCACTGAGTTTCGTGTGTCATGATGTATCGAATAGATTTAGAGCTTGAAATGTACTTACAAGGATATTAAATGGATCTTATTAAACTTTTCGCAAAAAGACATATGTCATTGCGCTTACTGACCATCCACTAATAATTGTAATAGAACAACATTTAGTCACGTTCAAAGTTATGAAAGAAAGACATGGATATAAGTGTTCAACAGAAAACGAACTATTTTTCACTTTCTTGACCAATAAAGTAATATTTTGAAATTGCTATTAGTATAAATTGGAATTATAAATATTTACAGTATGTCACATTAAAAGTGACAAAATATTTAACATTAGATTAAAGATTGATTTATCTCAAAATTATTAATTACATCACATCGTTGAGAATTAAATGATTAGCCCTGAGATCAAAATACTTTTTTGTCCGAAAGATTGGAAACATCTGGCATACCCTGGAGTAACGTTAAGTAATTTAAGAGCAGCTAGATAAAAACGCCTATGATTGCGCGAAAAGAATTTATTTAGAAAAACGTTGCAAGTATCGAATCGATTGCCTGAAATATATATAGCAATCGAAGTTAGGAAAAAGTGGGTTTCATACATTAGTCGAGGGGGGGGAGGGGGAGGAGAAAAAAAAGAATAAACGAAAGAAGAGAAAACGAGGAAAAAAGGGAAGCTTAACTGCTCGAGTACAGATTTGTCTTTCATTACAGTTTGCCATTACGATAATCCAAAATACAAAAGGCCACATGTGCATTCCCGACAACACATTGTATCGACGTCTAATCGAAACGCAGAACAAAAGAGATTCTACGTATTTAGTCGGATTAAGCGGCTGACATTTATTATGAGCTTTTGGAACCCGCTCAAACAGTAACTGGATATAGTTATCATGGCCAAACATTTCGTGCAGTTCGTCACTAAAATAAGAGAGTCCGGCAAATGACCTGTAGATATCGTTAACGTACCAGGGACAGATACACATTCCAACTTTATGCATTTAACCGTTTTTATTTGAATATTTTAATCTCAGCCAAATTGGTATTGCCGCCATTCGAGGTTGAGCAAACAATTGAAAATAAAACGGATAAAGGTTGATATCCCATACAGAAACCAAAAAAAAATGGATAAAATTTAATTATATATTCGGAGGAGTGAACTTATTAAAAAAAAATCTGATGTTTTTGAAATCATTGACCATATTCTTTCAAGTGTATCATGATTTTCAACTTGTTAATCGAATTTTATTTCAACTCCATGTCAATACGATTTTAACGTGCACACTTTTGCCGTCAATGTGCCTTCTTTCTCTGACTTTTAATTAATTTTAGATCAGCAGTTCAATTAAAAGATATTTCGATCAACCATTTTAAATCATAAACGATTGTTAATCATTTATCAATTCATCATTTACTGTACCGTAATTAAACTTCTCACATTTTTAATCGAATGAACGGACGTTAATGCACTTAGCGTTGTAATTGTTGCGTCATTGTAACAATATGTTTATGAATGCCAAATCACGCATAATCAAATGCTCGATTAATTATTGCGACGGATCGTTTGGTTCGTGTAACTGTTGCTACATGACATCACGTATTGACCGTTATTAACAACTGCAGTACCCCAATTTATGCGTTACTCAAATTTATTCGAAATCAGCGCGACGTTACAACTACGAGATAAATTTATTAGTATTTGCTATTATATTTTATGATAAGTCGAGGGGATGCGCGAGGGTTTATGGTATTCCTTATTATATGATATTATAAAATTGATATTGTAAAATTAAAAAAAGTAATAGGAGAAAATAGTATCAGGGAATAGAACGCGTTACTTACAGTCATCAGTTAGGTGTTTTACCACCACTTTACGCCGCCGCTTGGAAAAATATTGGTTTTCGTTAAACCTCCGGTGAGAGGGGCGTGGCCTAAATATCCGCAGTTATAGATACACGTAGAAAACAGTTGCAACAAATTTGTTAAATGTAAAATTATATCGACATTGATGGACAATTATTTCGTGGATTATTATTATTATTATTAGGCAAAATATATCCCCAAGTTATTATAAAATATAGTAATATGTGTTAACAAATTTGACTCGGTGTAACCTCTCCTCGTTTATATTTGATGGGTGGAAATTAAGGCAAATTTACATGCTTTTTTCGCCCCTTTGTTTCGCAATATAATATATCAAAGTATGAAACAAATTGATTACTTTCAGGCCTATGCCATTCATTCGCAATATAGCTGCTGTGTACTTTATCGCTTCTCCACCTACCGTTTTACTTTGAACGGTGGCCGTCACGTTATTTAATCACGAAAACGCATAACCTCAAATATCGGCCTAAATTGGCTATAAAGTCCGCACGCATCGGTCATGTTTATTCAATTAATGCATCCGATTACTGTTACATTCGCCACTTTATACTTAGTACTGTTGTCTGTAATTTCTTTTTCTCTCCCTCTTTGTTACATGGAGAAAAATAAAATTAAAAAATAGAAACCAATGGATTTCAAATTTTTAATAAACTGTTTATTACATGTTTTGTCCATTAGGTGTCATTCTTTATATTTTTTTTCTTTTTTCTTTTCATTCATTCATTCTCTTCTCTCTATCTTTCTATATCTAAAAAATAACAATTTTTAATAAACTAATTTAATAAATTGTCATAATTTTGTTGGCCACATAATAATATTCTGCAAGTATAATGCCAAACTAGTAAACTTTTTACTAAAAATTAATATTTTGTTTCTCTCACTGTATGTTTTTATTTATTTATTTATTTTTTTTTTTCATTGAACTCCAATTCACGATTTCAAGCCGCCGGAAAACGAAATATCCGACTAAATTAATTTGCGTATGGTAATTTTCGAAAATCGCCCGGTTGGACGCGCCATTGAATATTAAATACAGAATTTTTAAACGGCCACCGAGTTACACGTCACTCGTATACGTAATTTTACATCTCGCTGCCGGAATTACCATACACATTATCGGCTACTTGTTGCCTGCGCTAGGCGCGTTGTAGTTCCAACATTCCTTTTTTCTTCGTTTTTCTTTTTTTTTAATCTACGAATGATCGACGTATTTACATCGAACGAGTCTCTATTACCACGCGAGAACACTTTACGATTCGAATCATTATTCGATCAACGACGGCGGTCAATTTCGGGAAGCAGCGATTGCCGATTGATTGTTCGTTGGGCGCGTAATAAATTAGGGACGCGGAAATGGCAAAAAAAAAAAAGAAAAAATTAATCGCAATTCTCAACAGTCGATAATGCGTTTATTGGTCATCAGAAAAATATCAAGGGACATTTGTCGGGGTTTATTTTAGCCCGCGTTAAACATCAACGGCAAAAATGACCGTCGTAAATGTTTCATTGCGATGACTTATTGACTTTGTTTCAAGTCGAGTGGGAACTGTGGCAGGAGAAGGAGGAAAGGGGGGGGGGGATTTACCCTTACCTAAGCAGTTAACTATTTGATTGCGTCCTTCGAGCGAATTTAATTTGGTAACATCGATTTCGTTTAATTCCGTGGACAAAGTTGTTTTGAGGATAAATAAATGAGCGGGGCGAATAACTGATGGAATAAAGCGGTGCCGGTAAACGAACGAGCGTTATTTATTCAGTGGTACCAATTTGCGACATTGTCAAGTTGATCCGTCAATTTGGCCGACGACAGTCCCCACAACACCGAGCATGAACAACGTTTAAAGATAGCGTCGGATAGATTACCTCTTTTACCTGGACAGACTTTGATCGAGGATCGGCGACCTGGACGGTCTCGTCGGGTGGTAGCCGCCAGGAGTTCCTTTCTATGTTGACGCTGGCGTTCATAGCGGCCTCCTCCGCCACGGACAGCCGCACCTAGCCGCTTCGTTCTGCTTCCGTATTCGCTTCCGGCTCCTCAGGCTGACTCCTAGACTATTCATGGGGCCAACCTGTGACCCTCCTGTCCCACCGTTTTACACCTACCAACAACAACAATAAACGTTATCATTGTCTTTTTAATCGCGGCACTTTCAATGAATGTTAATTCATGAATTTTTTAAAAATACTAGACCACTTAGTAAAATTTGGATGTAATTGTATTATAATATAAAGAAATTTGATGTCAGTTCAGTAATTTGTAATAGTGTTTTGAAGTTGAATAACAATGATAATATTTTGTTACAAAATGGACAGGTAAATCCGGACGTTTTCTGGAAAATATACTATTTTTTACAATTCTTTTTCCTCGGTATATATATACATATATATATATATATATACACTAGATAACCCGGAGGATTTTGCCCTAGCATAGAATACCATAAAATTGAATTTCATCCATGCACTTTTTTTGTCTATATATGTCGAATTTTCCACTTTTGTCAACTTAATGGGCCCATTTATTAATCCCAAGGGTCGAAAAATTATCAATAAGTGTATACGTGAATTTAAAATTGTTATTTCTATCGAAATTCCCTTTAATTTTTGATACCTCATTTGAATTATCTTCAATTTTTTATATTTTTACTCTCCCCTTCGATTTTGAAATCCATCCAATAGGTGGTTTAAACATTTTAAGAACACTTATATTTTTAGATAGAGTTTTTCCATGTTAAACTAATACTGTTTACAAAACTTTGAATGTTTGAGGTGAACTGTTTATTACACTGTCAAAAACGAATCTTTAACTTTACTTATAATTAAAATTGCCCGTATATTTAAACTTAATGTATTTCGTTTAGTTTTGACGAGGACGAGGAAGTGTGTCAAAAAACAATAACAAACGACAAGCCACAATGCATGTCACAAATATGCACGCGTATCTATACATATATACAAATCTGTGATAACGCGATAAAAGAAGATAAGTCTATGTGGATTGTTCGGCTTAAAGATGTAAGCTTAACTGACTTTACGTATACATATGGTTTCCGACCACAAAACCCAAATCGACTTATCTTTTGTTGCATTGCCACGGAGAAATCGATTCAAAAAGCCGTTCATCGAAATTTCCTAACGGCACACAAATTTCGTCCCATTTATAATTATCTTAATCCAGTTTATAGTTCGTTGCGGGAGTCGCGCAATCGGTCGCAATTTTCGTGTCCCAAAACGAGCCTTTAAATCGATCCCCCTTTGCGTGCTCGCGATTCGTAAATGGTAACTTTTATCATTTAACTTTTAAATGGTATCATTTACCAGTTAAATTGCAAGTCTTACCATTTAAATTGCTAATATACCATCATTTACTTTTCTTACTGTGCACTGAGAAAAATTTCCTCTTCCAAACCATTATTTTTGCTTGAAACTTTTTACTGCTTTTCACTGATACTTTCAACGTGGGAAGTATCAAAAACGCCATTAAAATTAGTAATTTTTAATTTCAATTTTTTTAAGTATAGTATTACAAATATATTAACTAATTGGTTTCTATGAATTTAGATACCATATGACTATTATATTTTATTATAAAAAATATTAATGATTAAATGGAATATAATTGTTAGGGAAAAGGGCAGAGATAATGGCATCTGGTATTATTTAAAAGGATACAAAAGATTAATGTAAAAAAAAAAAAGTGGTACGGATACTTTTAGGCGCGAAATACGTTGATAAAAATAAATGATTATTTTACTCTCATATGAACGTAAATTCGATTCGTTGTTGACAAAAAACCGCGTGTGTTCGTTTATTTATATACGGTATACGCGTGGAGAAGTAAAATGCCAATGAAAATGCCGCGATGGTTTTCGCTCCCGATAAATCGTTTTATGTACTTTACAAAACGTGACAAACTTCTTATTCGACTTCAATTGTACTTTCTGTCGCTTTCTTTTTTTTCATTTAAATGACGCTTCATTATGCAAAATCCATCATTAAGTTTCAACATCTCGCGCGCTTTTATTATAAATTATTCTGCCACTGTTTTATGCGCCCGAGGTGTCAATTTTATGTTGTGAGAAAATATTACGAAGGCAATGTACATAAACCTTTTTTTTTATTATTTTCAGCGACTTAACTGTTAAAAAAACCACGATTTTTGCTACATCTTAATGCAATGATCTTTTTTTTTTTTATTATTTAATAAATCATTGCAAAGTGTCGTCATTTTATTTGTCAACAAATTAATGCGAACGTCAAAGGTATCAGTCTAAGTTACCTTGGATTTAAGAGAAAAGCAGTGATATATTTTCATATATAACATCTTCCCCACTATGCAGTATATCTTTATCTATAATCTGAACGCAGATATTGAAAATCAATTTCACTTTATTTCAATACAAATATGTCGTAACAATACACAATCCGATAGAAAATGCGCGGAATGAAAATTGCTGAAAGTAGAAGTTACGCTTTTTTTTTCTTTTTGTTTGATTTTGCGAAATTTTAGCGACGTACCATTTGGGCTAAATATTTGGCCGGTGTTGTTAGTCTGTTTTAGATTTGCAATTACTCTCCGTCACGCTCGCCATATGCGAGCACACTTTTCCCATCAATTTCGTTATTGCAAGAATAATACGTAACGCTCCTTAAGGCCAAGCTCGATTAGCGTTACCTTGGTTACAGCGGTTCTCTGCTCAAGCAAGTACGTCGCGTAAGGCTTCGGCTAAATATTCAGCGAAATGGTAGGATGCAACGGTAATGACTCGTTGGGGCCATATTATAACCTCAAGTTGCATCTTCGGTGGTTATCTGTTTCGGGCAAATATTTGCCCGCAATGATGGAATTTGTTTTATTTATTTTCTTACGATACTCAGTTTAGTTGTTTGATTTTGACTTTGATTCTGGGTGGACGAGGGATGAAACGAGGGATGAATTGTTCCGATGTTGATAATATTATGTGTGTTACATAATCTATTAGTATTAATAAGATTAGTTGGTTAGTTAGGTACGCGAAATACTTGGTTACGTTCGTATTGCAAATTAGCTCACAAATTGGTAACTGAACACAGTATACAGCATAAATATGAATAATTGCAATTAATTAACACAAATTACGGGCTTGTTGTGCATGCTAAAATGAGTATTTTATATTCCTTCTTGGTATCCAATTTTGAAATATTACGAAGCAAGTATTAAAGTTTTGTTCAACGAATCAGAGGGAGTTTATTTAGATATCAAATAATTTGCAATTCTGAGTTATATGGCTTGTACTTCTTTTAACGACATTCTTTGATCTTAGATACTTTTATTTAATACTGTTCCATATATATTCCATATGTGATCTATATATGTTACATATATGGTCCATGCATGCCCCATATCATTAGATATGTGGTAGTTTAAAAATTCATTTTTCTGCCAAAAGATAATATATACAAATAATTTATCAATTAAAATATTTTATTAGAGAAATGAAGTTTCTTTAAAAACTGTATTATTTTCAACTCTAAAATTTAGATTTTATACTAATTTCTGTAGATTAGAATTAGTATATAAATAATTTTAAATATCTTTCGATTAAAATTTGCTATTGGATTAATGATTATTAAAAGTCAATAAACTTTAATATTTTATTCTATGATGTATAAGAAGATGTTCATCTTTGATATTCTTATTTACTTATTCTTATTACACACAGTTGTATTTTGGAAAACTCGAGTTTAAATTTTATTAACGCATCGGTTATCCCAAAAAAAGAGTCATACTTTTACATCATTACAGTTCTAAATCATTGATAATAACTTTTTATTGACTTTTATGCCAATAAAATTTATGATAATAAATTCAATAAAAACTTTATAAATATATAACAATTTTTCCCCTTTCATAAAAATAAAACTCGCCGAGATAATGAAAATAATAGCTTTCTGGACGACATAAAATTATATCTTTAACTCGGATGAATCGTAAAAAAAAGTTGTCCTCGCATTATTTTAACTAATATTTTCGTTTTCTAAAAAAGAAGACTTTTTCATTCAATGCGGTTAAAAAAAAAGAATGAGAGAGAAGAAAACGTGATATTTCGCTGATCCTAAAAAGCAATTTTACGCAACTTTTTTCGTCGCTTTAATTTCTTTCCGGTATTCAGGTAAAAATGGCAGAATCAAAGAGTAGAACACCGCATTGTCATACAAGTATTATTTTCTTTTTTTTTCTTCACTTCTTTTTTTTCTGGCGAACTCAAAAAGTTTCGCACGCTTGGGATAAAGGGAATGGCAAAAGCACGCGGCGATGTTGCAACTTTTTGTCCTTCTTTTTAATATATAATAAATCTCATTGTTTTCGAAGATACCGTCACGTGTGTCGGGCGCAGTAAAATCTTGCAATCGATTGCATTTCTATGTCAATCAATTTGCTTTGAAAATAAAACGGCCATAACGTTTTTTCGCTCAATTTTGTCGCAGTTTCAGCGTTTCGAAACGGCGCATCCGAAACGAGCGAAAAATGACGGATCGCGAACAAAAGTAAGGGAATGTTTTTCGAAGTGTAACACAATTCCAGTCGTTACAATGGTAAGCTCTGCGTGGTAATTTATTTAAAAAAAAAAAAAAAAAAAAAAGAAAATTTAAGGCAATAAATTTGTCCCTTTAAAAACCGCAACGAACACTGTTCCGAATAAACTATTTCAAGTTCCCTAATAAAATATAATTATCAACGCTACCATTGCGTTATTGAAATTCCTTTTTCGGCGAGAATTTATGAAATTATGGTACAGACCCCTGCGTTTTATCCAAAAATAGGCTATTCCTCGAATAAAGCGATTCGAAATAATATCGCAAACAATTTTGGCTGGCGAACGCGAGTGCACTTGAAAACCGCTTAGCGGGGGTTATATTTAGAAATCGGTGTCATGACACATTCCCCGGGTTTTGATGGAGTGACAGAAAGCCGTGACAGGGGCGTGTAAAAGTGGTTGCCACGGCGGGACGCGCGTTAGCGAGCGAGGCGTCGATGGTCTTTTCGCATATGCCCCTAATTAAAGCGCTTTTCGCATCGGCGCGAAAGCGGCCCGGCCTCGCACGCAACATTTGTAATTAACGCCGGCGCTCCAAAAACGTCCACTTTAATTTTCCCGCTGCGCGGTGTACCGCGCGACTCGTCGCTTATATATCGGTTAGAGATAAAAGACCGAGCGTTTCTTCCTTTCATTTCGCGAGCGCATTGTCCTACCCTTTGTACCCCTCTCGCCCCCCTCACCTTCCCCCTTTTCCCCGCGACAATTTTCATGTTACTGCTGTGTGCGTGTGTCTCGCGCCCCATTGTCTCGCGGCTGATTTTTTACCCGTCTTTGTTTCGCCGGCCTCTTTCTTCGCCTTTAAATAGTCTTGACGCTCTTCCGCCTCTCGCTCGGACGGGCCCCGCCACCTTTCGCGCAACGACGCCAGCACAAAAGTACACAATTTCAAACTTCGACGTATTATTTTCAACTCGGCTGGATACCGCGCGGTTATCATCTTCGCGTAATTGTGCGCCGACGCTGCTGGTTAATGAGATATATAACTCGCGACTTGCTTTTCATCAGCTATTCCATTTCGATTTAGGGTACGACTTGCCTTTCCCACACCTTTGCAACAGTCATTGGAAATTCACGTATCGCCTCGGATTGAAATGAAATAACGACTGTGCTGAGAAAAATATGATAGACAAAATTACTGGTTTTAACTGTATTTTAGTAAAAATTACAGTTTTAAAAGGAAAATTTTTTGTTTTATTTTTAAATATAACATTTAAAGCTAGTTTCTTTGCTTTTAAATAAGGGTAATTTTGATTGAAAGATGGATATTCATCTGAAAAACAGTTTTTTTTCTGTCATATTTTTCTCAGTCTAATAAATGTGAATAACAATATGATTATTCGCAATATTAATAATCATAATAGTGAACAATGATTTGGATCACGTAAATGTTCCGTGAATGTAAACATTACTTTTTATTATTGTTTATTTATTTAAAATTTACCGAGTTGACGGTTAAACGCGAGACCAAAATTCCCTGAGAAGCGCGACGAAATTCGTAACTTGTATTCCCCTTTCCTTTTACCTCTCTCATTTTATTTCTTTTCTTATTCTTGCGAAACAGAAGTAAAATGCTTTTCAATAAGTCTGATTTTCTCAGTAAAATAATTCACGAAAGTGTACCGTTGTAAATAGAATTTTATTTCTGTGAAGTGCGATGAAAAAAAAAAAAATAAAAAAATAAGAAAATTGTGTTTTAAAATAATAGTAGTAAAGAGTGAAATTTTATTGGGTATATATATATTTTTTTTATTGTATATACATTTAATGATATGGAATGTGGAGAAAGAAGAAAAAGTCCTTCGTTTTTGTTCATTGTGTATTACAAAAAGCACGCCACCGGTGGAAAATGGTAAAAACATCGTTCGCAACTGGCATAACAAGTGTAAGGAATTCAATATCCCGCGAATATTTAAAACAAGAAAATGGATTTTGCATTGATTAACGAAAAATAGAGAGTCCAAATTTAAATTTAAATTCAAAGTTTCGGCAGAATTAAAGGAATCGTAATTATTAACGCAACATTCCGAATCGCGTATAAGTACGCGATTACTTAACTTTTTAGCGCAAGTACTCCTTTTTACATTTATAAAAGTCGAAATTGCAATTGTCTTTTTATCGGAAATTCGCCGTAGATAAACGATATGTCTTTTTTCGTTATCGCCAACAGTCCTCTTTATTTTATCTGTAAGGGGATCTCCGTGAATACGTCTGATCCAAATTTTCCGCACAGAAAAAGAGGACCTCGGGTTTTTTTTGCAATACGCGACCTTCCACTAACTTCTTATTAATATCAGCACGGAATTTTCCGTTGATTTTGCTTTTTTTACCGTCCGATTCACGATAACGCACGCTATCTTTCAGCTAAGAAACTTTATTACCCCCTCCCCCCTCCCCCATTTGCTTTACGCAATCTTCGGCCTTTCTAACAAACTATTACTTTTCCATTTCTTTTTTTTCATTTGTCCTTTGGTCTTCGTAATTAAAAACATTCTAATATAAATATCGCGAAAGTTTTTTTTTCCCGCTAACTTTGTTTTTCAAGTTTTCATTTTTTATAGTGAATTTTCTTCGATGAATTCATTTGTAATATAAAAAGGAAAAAGTATTACCGGTCAGTGTATTTCTACTTACAACAAATTGTATTTTCCATGCCAGATTCCAATTATAAGCTTTAACTAAATTCGATACCGACAGATTTGCGTACTAACCTTTCAACAACAATAATATATTTTGCACAATTTTGGAGTAAAAAGAAATTTAAACGCTCGCAAAAGCATTTTTTAACCGCGTGCTTTTGAAGTGCCGTTGTTTCTAATAAATCGCGCCCCTTTGAATATCAATCTTTTTACACTCATAATTTCTATGACATCAAATATCTAAAAAAAAAGCGGTGGAAAAAACGTACAAACGACGGGGAGGAATGTCGTAAAAAGTGGATGAGAGGGGGGGAAAAAAAGGACAGCAGATACTTCATAACTCGACCCAACTTTTCCCATTTGCGCTGGCTTTCGGTATGCACAGAGACACGCCAAGTAAACTTGTCCAGGTCCGAAAAACAATTTTGTTTGCAAAAAGCCCCGGGACGAACGCGATTAAAAATAACTGGAATTGGCAGCGTCCCAATTGTGTACATCCCTCATTTTCCAATTTCTCGTTCAGCTACTTGAGTCCACGCGTCGACTTAATTAAAGCGGACCGTTCGTTGTCTCGCGTCGTTTTTGTCCCCGGGAATAATTTCAATTTCACGGCATAACGAGTTGTTATCAATTTTACGTTCGCGTGGGTTCTAACATCTACGCGGAGAAAAATGGAAAAGGTTATATTGAGTGAAATTGATTAGTACATTTCATGATATTTTGTAATAAGTCAAGGTTATGAGTGAATTTATTGCATAAGAAATAATAAAATTTAATATAATATAAAAAATAAAATAATAAAATTTATTAAATACATTTTAAAATAAAAATTAGGAAAATGTCATTAACGGGGAATAGAACTCGATACCTCACTTTCACCAAGTCACCCGCTTTACCCTCTTTTAAATTATAGTTACATTTTGTAAGGTATACTATAAATGCACGCCAATCCACGAATCAATATAAAATACAATAACAGTTACGAATTAGTTCCTCTTAGTGTACGATTTAATCCATCGAATCAATTAGTAACGTGTCTGCGAGCTCAATTGTTCGAAAGATTTGATTCGGTTATCCACTTTTCACGAAACAAGATAGACAATATTTGGACTTTGGCGATCGATTGTTTTAATTAATCGCTAATATTATGTCTGCGAATTGCGTGGAATATGTCTTATTAATTATAGGGGAAATTTTAATTATTAGCACGGGGCGTCAGAGGAATTTTAGCAATTCAATTAACTTCTTTCTTGTGCCATTTATTGATGATATTAAAATGGAATGCAATAAAAAATATAAGAAATATTTACATATATATATATATATATATTGTATGCGTGTGTCTGGGTGTGTATCTACGTGATATGCCAGACATGAATTGTTGAAACTCGACGATTCATATTTGATAAAAGAATAACATTTGTTGGGTTACGTTGATAAAGTAGAACTTTATGTAGTGGCATTTTATTACTGACTTATCGCCTTTAAAATTTTATCCTAGACTAGGAAAAGGCAATACGGCGTATTGACGAAACGCGAAAGATGATAAATCATCGCCGCTTTTTGCAGTCAGCACTTCATTTTCCAGCACTGTTGCTCGTTTAAATTCATTTAATTATTGCGCATTTGTGCGGATGCGCCGTTTGAGGTGATTATTTCGTCATTAGCGCGGCGCCCTTCGAGCTTTGTTCCAGCGAAAGCAATTTTTTTACTGAGATATTTCGCTGCTTTCGACGTATAAGAGTCTCCCTTTTATATCTACTAAAAATATTTTTAATAATACAAAAGTAGTAAGTAAATTAAAAGAGTATATTATTTTTCCCTCCAAGATACTCGACAAAAAAAGATTAAATAAAGTTAAACGACTGCTTGTTCGTCAATTTTATTGAAAATATTGAAAAAAGAAAGCAGATAAGGAAAAATGAAAACGAAACTATACCGTCGATAAACCAATAAGAATTTTTGTTGCAGAAAATTGAATACATTTCCCCGCAATTTATTTTTACATCCGTGGTTCAAAATAAACAATTCTCAAGCTAAATATATATACATACATACATAATATGTATATACATAGAAAGAGGGGATTTTGAAAATCATTGCCGTTAATTTAGACGTGGAGTAGTTCCCTTATTTACATGGAGTTTTGATATCTGTTGGGTGCCAAACATATTTTTCACCTATTTTTACGCATAGGTGAGAATACGAATTTGATCGTGAGTAATGGTCCCATTTTGGCAGGATGATTTATCACTTGGGAAAGTAGACGCTCGAGACTGATTTGCCCCCCGATAAATGACTCGATTTCCACTTATCAAAATATGCTTTGTGTTCATCTGCCTGGAAAATTAATTTTTTTTTTTATCATTTGTCCGCGTTAACGCAGTCCCTCCCCTCTTCTTCCCTTATTTTTTTTCCTCTTCCTTTTTTTTCATTCCCATTTTTACTCCTCTCCCCGTTGTCGAGTGTCTTTAAACTCGCATTTACAACGCAATTAATCATGCTGCGTCATAAATCTTAATTCTCGAAATCGATTGTCGAATTCAATTATCGAGAGGCAAAGTGAAACTGGCAAAGGCGAAGCCTGAGATTGGATAAAACGCGAGGAATGGTTCTTCGAAAGTAAATATATTTTAAATTTTGCCCTTAAAGTTGCGCAAGCCCGAGTTCCTTTCGACAATGAACGGTTCGGCCGATAAAGTTGCCAAACTCGAAGTACAAAAGAAAAAGTACCTCGCGGATTCCAAAAGTGGGCGTCTCGGCGGCCCAGTTTCGCTCTTTCCGCACGTTAGCATGAATGCGCGGCGGGCACAACAAAGCGCGCGCCGTACGCGTGTGGTTTCGTTTGTTCGGTCGCGTCCGGCGGAGTCCGGTGACAGCGGTCCGTCTATTTATCGTCAAGCGAGATAATAGTCGCGCGGCGCATATGTGCCAGGCTGCCGCGGAGCGACCCCGCAAAAACCGGCCAGATAACTGAAATTGTTTAATAATTTAGTTTAATCGAGTCGCAATTGTTTTGCGGGCGAGAGGCTCGCTTCAGGGTTGTACCATGGAAATGGTTACAAATGTAATCTCGAATGTAAACGGCGGTGTAAACTTTCGGAGCAAATAGTCATTTCGCGTATTGAGTTATTTTAAAGCAAAGTATTACGCAACGGTGACGTCAGTTGGGCGCATATGTATAAATACTTATGGGTTGCATGTAGATGCGTCACAGACGATCGGGATTTTATATAAATTGCAGAGTATTCCATGCGCCCTGCGCACGATGAAATGTAGATTAATTTGCACTTCGCGAAGTGTAACGTTAACAATCCCGGTATAATTATTGTTTAGTTAATTCGACTATGAATAATGTTGTACGGATATTATTCTAGCGATGATTCGATGCCGAATTCAATATTGGATTAGATATTTTAGAATTAAGCGCGCGATATATAAATATGTGCACAATTAGTAATTTTAAGAGCAAACGTTGTGTAACTAAACCACACTCCTACACGGAGAAAAAAGATTAATAAAAATTAACTGACATTGTTAGTAAACTGGTCATAAACTTGTAAAAATTGGAAAGTTACCATCTAAAGTTAGTAAAGCGTGTCAATTTGTTAATAAAAATAATATAAAAGGCTAATACTTTTTACTAACTTGGGATAGTAATTTTTCAACTTCTTTAGGTGTACCAGTTTACTATCAATGTCAGTAATCTTTATTAATCTTTTCTCTCCGTGTATTATACTCTTTTGTCTTTTTCATATTTTGTATGTAAAAATTACTTTTTTCTTACAAATTATTATTAGAATGATTTTAGAATATCATAATTCTGATTATAACATCCTAGTAAACTGTCTCAATTTCAGAATGTCCTAATTATGATAATATTCTACCGGAGATCTTTCAATTCTCCGACTTCCTCCGAGTTATTCTGGAAATTTTCAGAGAATCAGTATGCACCAAGGAAAAATGCCATGGAATAATCGGAATGAATTCATATAAGCGTAGTTGTAGAGTTAATGTTAAAATTATAGGAAATTTTTTACCGAAATGATCAAACGAATATCTTCGTGAAAAGTTGAACAACTTTAGAGGAGAAAGGGAAACATTTATCATGATCCAATACATTATCCCTAATACAAAATAGATTATGATTTTCCAAGGCATGTAATTTAATTGTCGATAAAGATCGAAATGATGTCCGACTTTGAACAAGACGAATTTAGTGGCATTGTCTCGGTCTCGTATTTTCTCTCCATTTTGCACGCGGTTAAAAATCATTTTGCTCGACTTTTATCTCCCAATGACCAAGCATATGTAAGCTTATGATCCGTGCCTCTCACATTGCGCACCCACATAACATTCAGCTCGGTATGACTTTCCGCAACTTTGAGTCGTCGTAATGTCTGAGGATGCCACAGTCGAAATTTAGCCTCTACTTTAAAGCCACAACTCCTCACATATATTTTAACATAACGTGAAATACGACTCCGACGTTAAATATACCCGAAAATTTTCAATTCCTTACTTCAAAGTATCGAAACGTTCCACTATGTTTGAACATTTAAAGAAAAATTTTTTAAAATTTCATAAATAATTTAATATGGGGATTACTTCTACAGTGAAGGGAGAAAAAAGGATATTAAAAATTCGAAACTAGGAATTTCAGATTTTAACGAACTTTTTATTTTATGTTTTATCCATTAGCTGTCGCTAAACCTACGTCATTTATAAACCTTATAAAATAGTTTCATAAAGAGAATATCAAATTGTACAAAGCTGCATAGAATTATATTTTTTAATAAACTAATTTAATAAGTTTTAATCATTTAGATAACCATATAATGATGTTCGACAAGTATAATTCCAAAGTAGTAAACTTTGTATTAAAAATTGATATTTTTTTCTATCAGTGTGCGAGGAAGGATTATATTCGGACGATACACCGAGAAAAATAAATAGCATATTTAGCAATAAATCCTGGAATACTGAACATATACGTTCTTTGTATGTGTATCACTTATAATTTTTGGGAATGTTTTCTATACACATTGTATAGTATTCTATGTTTATAGATCTGTATGCATTACATATACTTAGTTTTCCCATAAATTATTACAGTTACACCTACAGAGTACATATAGGTTCAATACCCCAGAATTTATTGATAAATATACTATTTCATTTTTCTCAGTGTAGAGTGTTCAATGGAAACTTTTATTTGAATTTAATTTCATAAAGCAATACTCTAAAGTGTAAATTCCATTATTAAATGAATAAATTCATTGTTCGTTCAAATTTAAAATAATCATTTAAAGAGAGAAAAGGAAAAAGCCTTTCGCTTGATTTTTATATTTATATCAATTTTCCATATAACCGTGCACGGTTAAATTATATTAAAACTTTTGACGTATGTCAAATTTAAATTATATTTTCGAAACTGCGAATACTTTTTTGATCCATTATTCCCTGGTTGAAATTCACATAATTGCTTGGCTAATAGAATACCGAAAATAATTTGAATCTGTTTACATTTGATAGTACGGTAAATAGATATATATTTTCCGTAGCTCGCGGATACACAAAGATCAACGATATCATAAACGTATGACAACAAAAATGGAAAATAAAACGCACATACTTCGAGAGACGTACGTAAAAATATTCCAAAGGAAGATTGCCGAAAACCATTATAAAAATTGTTATTTTTATCGGAATGGTTTAATAAAATGTATACAAAGCAAATATTTTACTCATTCAAGAATGACAATAAGAAGAATTAATTAAAAAGCAAAAATTAATAACGAAAAATATACAATGTAAAAAAAAAATAATCCAAATTCTGGTCGTTTCCAATAAAGCTTAATTAAACACTGAACGAAATCGATTAGAAGTTTCTACTACATTTAATATTAACTTTGGTAAATATATTTGTATGTATAGTATTTCTCATAATATGGTAGTATTTTAAATAAAGATTAGACAAAATGTGGCCAAGGATTAGACCTCGTTACTTCACCATCAATCGCACTTTTTACCACCACTCTATGCCATTGTTTAGAAACATGAGACTTACTTCACAAATATCAGTGAATGGGAGTATTGAGACCACGCCCCACTCTCGCATTCACACTGAAGTTTGACAAAGACCAATATTTTTCTAGACATTTGCATGTAGAGTCATGGTAAAGTGCATGGCTAAGAATTTTATGAGACGAATTGCTCTATCCCTTGATAACACCACACTTTCATAACACATTTTTAAACTTTATTTCAAAAATTTTCTTTATACCTTCATATTATAAAGAATACTATAAATTACACACGCATCCCCGTGTTATCATAAAATATAACAGCGTCAATTTAACAGAATCTTCTCCGGTGTATCTTGGTTCGAATTTCGGTCTGTTTTTCTCGCCTAAAGTCACGAAGTTTGGGACGGTGGCACGAGCCGGGGAGGCTGGCCGGCCAAGCAGCGGAAAACAGGGGCCGACGTTACGCGACCAGCCGGGATCACGCCCGGCGGTGCACATGCACCGGCGATTGCTCGCTCGGTTGCGAGGCAGCGCAAAGCTTTGCGAAGGCCGGGCGCCAGCGTGACGTCAGAGAGATGTGTTGCGTCGGCGGGGGGTAGGTGGCGTACGCGGCGCGGGGCGCGCGGGCCTCGAAACAAGGTCATCTACCTCCCCGATGCAACGACACGATTTCATTCATTCATTCATCACTGCCTCGGTGTCACACGGTCTCTTTTCTTCGCGCTCGCGCCCCCGCCGCCGCGTCCATCAATTTCGTCGACCGCATCTCCAGTCATCCTGCAATTTTCATACGGAACGCGCGCGCGCTCCCATCCCGGGGTTTCAATTTTCGTCTGAATTATTGTATCTTGATGCGCCTCTCGCGTGCGCCGGGCTTTTTCCCTTTTTTTTTTTTTTTTTTTTTTTTGT
>JABFPN010002427.1:0-22348 GCA_022817305.1 Leptoteleia sp. ZL-2020 | reverse complement strand
CATTTTTTTTTTTTTTTTTTTTTTTTTTTTGAAAATGACTGTCATATTATCTCTGTTAACGTTAAAAGCTTTTTTGTAACACGTGTGAGAAAGTAACACGTAACTAAAAGACGCAAATCAGAATAAAAAAAAACAATGAATTATTCATACAAATTTGATGCATTTAGGTCGGCTTTTAATGTGTATAAAGTTCACCATACACTGAAAGAAATATTATGAAGAAACTAAACAAAATTTAGCAACTATATCGAGCAGATTTTTTCTTAAACAAAAAATTGACAGACCAATTTTTACCATAGTTAAGACAAAAACAAATTTTATTTTGAACAGTTTGTTGAATACAACAACTTTATATTATTACAATTATTTTATATGGAAAAAAGTGATTTTCTCGTAATATTTCTTTCGGTGTAAAAGTGAAGAAGAAAAGAAACCATATTGCCGCATCCTTCCGATAAGATACTAAGAATTCTTTTGTCTTGCGATTGCTCCATTAAGATCCGGCCCTGCGCACAAGAAAACTGATGTATCTGCACAGCAGTAACCAGCAACCAGTCGGACGTAGAGTACTGTGCACTACTGATCATTATTCATTATCCTTTTCACGCGGCACCGTTACATTGTAGCGCGCGTGCTATACAAATTTGTACCGGTACAAAAAGACCTTTTGATGGGGAGCATAACTTACGTCACATAAATACCACTCATTCTGTAACTATGCTCACCTTTTCCAAAGCAATATATTCCGCTCTTATTTACAATTGTTGTTAAGAATACTTATCAAATGAACTCGCAGATTTACTACTGCATTCTTTGAGTTTAGCGTAAATTACTGTTGGGAACAGTTCAGCAAAGTGACACAAACGTTTCGCAACAGAATTGCAACTTTGTTGACTATTGACTCGGGTTATTATTAATGTTTATGCTAATCAAATCACGAAATTTCACAGGATCTAATAAGACATAAAGCTTTTGCTCCTCATTTTCAAAATCAAAGTTGAAATGCAAAACTTCTCTGCGCTTGCGCGATACAAAAACCTTACACCACTAATATCCACGCTTCTAAATTCTATTTGGCTTTCAAGTTCAAATCATTTTTAATCCCTGAAATAGAAATCTGTACGGTTTTAATGTATAAAGTTATTCGAAGAATCGCCGAATAATTAATGTTACAGTTTAAGTTACTTTTTTTGTCTATTTAATTATCTTCTAATGTTTGGTGTTCTCTCTGAAATGCGAATACCCTCTAAGAATACGAAAGTGTATGCGAACTGCTAAAAATTATAGTAGTTAGTTGGAGTTTCAAACGTTACGAGAAAAGTGGATCCGCATTGGGTGGTCAAGCTTTGAACTAACTCGTTCAAGATTTCATCTATAATTTCAATATCATCTATTGAAAACTATTGCTGAACTTTTAAATGAACTTTGTTTCGTTTATAATTAAAATACAAATCACAGTTGATAACGAGTTTGTTAAATTATCATTATTATTATTATTAATACTATTATTATTATTATTGTTATTATTAATCCGATTCAAAGTGAAAAAGTTTATTTAATATTGAAAATGAATTATAAATGTAACAATGTAATGACTACTGATTTGTTTACGACTTGGACTAACAGAGTCATCTGACGTCATATCAATGTCGAAGACCAACGTTGGATCGCGAGGCCGATTCGACGTTGTATTTCTAGTGGAAACTAACGTCGGACCGACATTGTCATTTGACGTCAGAAAAGTGTCAACGATAATTCATGGTGTACTCAACGTCATTTACCGGCGTAATTTTGACGTTGATCCCACTGCATATTTCTACATCGGTATATTTACAAAAACGAATCTTGAAGTTTTGCATAATTCTTAACAACAATCTGCATAAAAGGGAGTCTCGTAGAAATAAATTTATATATATATATATATGTATTCGTCGGTGAACAGTCATAACTTATGATTAATAACGGTGATATAGTTGTATTTACCCGTGCAAAAATTTCCGACTTTGACAGACGTTTTAACGTCGAAACAACAGGAAGGAATTTCATTACGACGAATATTCAACGTTGATCCAACGTAATTCTGACCATTCCCGACGCTATTCCGACGTTGAACATACTGTATATTTCTGCATGGGTATAGGCCTATTTATAATAACAAAACTGTGTAAATTTATTACCAACTATCATGTACAAAAAGAACACATTATTATACAAATTTTTTATCTATCGTCTAGCATCGAGTCAAATGCATTGGTGCTCGATTTAGTTTAATATAATATAAGGTAAACAATTAGTTTACAATTCGTAACGGACTTTATGCGATCCTTAAATTTCAAAGTTCCGTTCAATTATTCTCAACAAGTATAATTCCAAAACTATACTTTAAATTAATTAGTAACTTATACTGCACGTAATTAAATTTTGCAATATTGTGTGCAGTTCTGAAATGATGTAACATAATTTTATAAAGCTTTTATTATACTTAATAAGTAATCTTATTAAATACCTTAATACCTACTTTGGAACGTTTATGCATAGAATCACCTTTTAGACATTCATTAATATAGCAATTACTTTTGATTGTTTTTCATTCGTGACATACCTTAATGAGAACAGCAATTTTCTAGGCATGAATTATTCCATGCCATACATAAAACTCTATTTATTAACATTTCTTATTTTATCTTGTTTACATTTAATAATGTTGCAAATTAAATGCTTTCCTTTAATTTGCTTTTATACTCTGTTTTATCTATTCATTTATAACACGTCTTTTAAATTACTTCTTTACGTTCAAACTGACTAATCACATATTTAACAGCCCAAATACTTATATACATTTGAAAATTATTTCCAACGCCTATTTAGACGGAACAGTTATTTGTTTTTTTTTTTTTTCAATTGTATGTTTATACAAATACCCACAATCATTTGCATTTTGTTACTTTGAACGGAAACCCTTGTTACGTATTATCGTTTCATTTTAAATTTACTCGTTTAAAATGCATCTTGATTTGTAGTGAAATTTAAGCGTACATTACAAAATCTGAAAGCGTTGTTTTCAATGATTGCAAGCATTGACGCATAAAAGCCCTAACACTGTTCGTAAAATGCGTAATAGTGTTAGAACAAAACACGAGCGAATGCGCTGTTCATTCGGTTTACTAACACAAATCGTATTTTACTTTATCATATTTTTTTCAGTGTACGCACCTGCGCAATTGTAAAATAAAGATTAAAATTCTCTTTTATTATATATATATATAAATGTTGATCGTATTGCGTACAAAATCAGGTAACGTGAATACTTTGGAAGGTTCTTTGGTATTGCATCGATACATTGATTCAGAATTCCCCGATTTTGATTATTCAACAAAAATCATCATAACTACTAAATCGTTCGATTGAAGCTTTTGTATACAAGGTCCAAAAATCAGACTAAAAATTATATGAAAATTAAGAATTAATTCCATTAAAAATTTCAAAGTCTGACCATTTGAAGGGCGTTCCTTGCTTTATTTGCGTGTTTCTAGACTTTTGAAACGGCTCAATATTGGCTGGATCGCCTAGTTCTTGTAGGCAAACTATCATAAACGCCATCTACTGGAATACTGGGCCACCCAGCTAATATCTATAAGTTATATTCTAGAAGACGTTCCTCGCAAAGGCCTTATATCCAGAAGTTTTTCAGATCACTTCCAGATAATACCCAAACGTTTTTCCCAGACGATTTCCAGGTAAAATCAAGATGAAATTTTTTCACGCAAGTCCTTATTCCAGAGTCATGCGAACAAATTATCCTTACCTTAAATGAGAAATCAGGCTGTTTCAAAGTATTTTCCACAGAAATGTACGATTATTGCAATTTCTAAATAGCAAACCGTATGACATTTCTGTCGAATAAACGAAAAATGGTAATCTGGATCGGGAGAGTCCGCCGAAAGATTGATGTCTACTTGTTCGACTAAACAATAAGGTGCGAAACGTCGGCAGTATAAGCAGCTGGCGACAAACGAATGTCTTCTGGTCGGGATAATGAGCGCTGACGGATATCACTGTCTCCAGGCCAGGCCCGGCCCGGGCTACGCGGAACTGGTGGGGATCTCGACACCGCGTCCACTGCCAAACTCACGGTCGCCGGATCGTTCACGCCATTACTTTGTATCGTCTGTTGCGTGACTATTGACGCACGCAAGGCTTTTCGTTTCTACAAACAGAAAATTAAACAAATTAGTCAAATTACTTGAATGGCTGTTTACTACCCAACAATGATGGTTACAAACGAGATAGTTTCCTGCAATAAAATAAATGGAAAAGAACTGAGTCTCATATCAAAATTGTTAAAGTGATCTGCAAAGGAAACACGAATCCTTTGAAATGCGAATTTGTAAGGCGATAAGACTCAAAGAAGTGCAACGATATTCAAATGTAATTCCAAGTTCATTTGACGCGAAACAAAAAAAGGAACGAAATACCGTACGTCTTTGAACTATTCATATAAAATACTTGTTGCGTGACAAGGATCACGAACGCCAATTCAATAGTGCTTTCATAAAACGAACGATCCAAAATGGAAAAGGAGTCGCGTCGCGTTTCTGGCCCATTGTATTTGTCAGGATTGTTTGCAAATCCACGTCAAATCTTTAAATCGTGCCTCGTGTAATTTTTAAGATATTACAACTTTATTTGCGGAATGATTATTTTTATGGACCGCGGCGATTATTCTTCCCTGGGATTATGTATTCGTGGCAAAACAAATTGAATTTTGGCGACGTTTGAAGCGTGACTCGCGGAAAGGAAACGTTCGAATCCCGTAATGACCCGAAACATTTAGCGAAATATTTTGTTCGCGATGCAGAATGTACAATTATTAAAGTTGGTTATGTATTTAGAGATAAGTGTAGAGGAGTTTTGTTTCGCAAATAAAACTCACCTCAATAGCTCCTCTCCATTTATCAGCGGCATGCCTCGCTAGCTCCAATTTCTTTTGTTTGCGTATCTGATGTTTCTTATACGCAACCTCTATTATTATCAAACCTATTCCGCCAACTATACCGGCGCCAACGAGGATGAAAACGCCCGCCATGTTTTTCAGACCAAGTGTATTTGGAGTCTTCTCAAATTGTTCACATTGCTGTATGTTGCCTTGCAAGATCCAATGATTATCGAGGCTCTCCATAAAACCGCCTTTAATAACAAAGGCGAAGATAAATTATTGTATTTTAGTTGCAACGACGTTAACATGGATATAAATTTTAAACCGCAATCATGCGTATTTGGAGTAAATATGAAGATGAAAGTGAAACTCGCATAAAATAGGATCAATTGTTATACACTGAAACAAATTTGTCCTAATAATTTACTGTTTAAAAGTAACAATATACTTGTTTTAAACTTAAAAAATAGTAAATATATACGTATAAATCCTGAATAAACACATTATATTTATAATATTTATGTACATGCTATCAAGTACAATTATATAAATATATCAATTACAAAAACATCCCAAAACAATTCACCTGTTCTGAATAATTAAATCTAATATGAGACAGAAATGATATTAAGATCGACATGACGACATGAGGACTTACTTTCATGAAAATCCAAAATTGCGAGTGTGACCATATCTGCCCAAGGTGAGCCTTTTTGCAAGCCAATGCCGTATCCGGAGCGGCCGAAGAGCTCTCCCGCCGTGACTAATTCACAATCTTGGGCGGCTTCAAATTCCAACCGGGAGCTGTCCCAGATAAACGCCATAAGTTTTCTGCAAACCCAATATCGTACGAATAAAGACGAGTGTTCGCAGCCTCTGACGCAGAATTTATTTAACAATAAATTTAGCCACTACGACGTACCCCACTTTTACATCATGTATAGCGTCCTCGGCGGTGTTATAATTATTCGCTTCCATCGTGCGGTACATGTTCGAGAGTTCCACTTGTCTTCTGAAATACATGTCCACGGACGAGCCCTTCACAGTGGCACATGTCAGGTTCTCCATCGTGTTTCTTAACTGCAAAATTAACAACGAAAGTTTATTATTTCAGTCCAATAGCAACTCTAATTTTGCAAGCAATTAAGATAGCTTTCGACGTCTTGCAAAAATTACAAAAAAAGTAATAAAATTGAATATTTAAATTAGATTCAATTATTATAGAGGATAGTCTAGTAATTTGGACCAATTCTTTTCAAATACATTTTCGAATATATTTTTAAAATTGTTATACATGTCTATTATATGAACTAAACCAACAATTATAAGACTTCATTTTTATTAATTAATCAAAATAATTGTTATAGATATGTGAAAAGTCAATTTAGCCAAGTAGTTCTGTAATTTAGACCAAGGGATAGCTAAATTGATAGATAAATTACGCTGCTAAACTATATTTTACAAACTCCGTATGCTTACCTTTAACTTAATTGCACTCTTAGTACGGATTAATAAGTCTCACGTTAAATACCAAATTAGAATTTTCAAAACAAAACACAATCGCTCAATGTCCGACCAATAACAATATGACCAATACATAATGAAGTTAGATACATATCTCTTAGTGTTGCTAATATTGAAATTAAAAACTATTTTTTGATATACGAGGGTGGTCGAATTTAGTTGCCGGTCCAATATACCAGACTCTCCCCTATCAAATCATCAAATTGAACCGCGTTCTCTGTATGCTTGTTGGAAGAAAATTGCTTTTTTTTTTTCTTTACCCGAGCGTCGTTAATTCCGGTCAATTTCGTCTTGGGTCGTTCCAACACGAGGAACGCAGCCAGGTTGGCAGTATACGAGGCCACGATTATCATCGCAAAGCCAGCCCAAACCATTCCCAGCACGCGAGCGGAGAAACTACGTGGCGTACCTTCGCAAAACATTTATTACGCTTTTTATTTACATTTCAATAAACGCTTCGTGTCTTTTTCAATCAAAAAGATAAAATCATCGCGTCAATTTTCAAATATTTAACAAATAGTTGGAGTGGCGTAAAAACGGAGGGGAAACGAGGATGAAAGAAATAAGAAGAAAGAAAAGGGGGAAAGATGAAAGAAGGGTAAGGGAGATAAAGGAAGATGAAGAACGGGACGAAGAAATGGAATTAAATAAATGGGGATGAGGGAAACAAACGCGCAATAGCAATTGAACAAACTCAAAGACCTCTTATTGTTTGTAATGGCACTTACACCGGCAAGTGGAAGTGAAAAGGACAAATAAAGCGAGAATTAACAGCCGTTCTTTTTCGGAATATCGCGCTCACCTTCGCCAATGCCGCTGTTGAGTAACACTCCCCATGCAAACCAAATGGCACTTGACAAGTTGAGTGCATCTTCCTCGGTGCCATCATTGTTTGCGAGCTTAAATCTGCCAAAGGGCGAGAAACGATCCAGCAAGTACAATACCAGGGCAACGACGTGCACGGATATCATCACCAAAATCCAGAGGGTGTTGCTAAACGGCTGCAAGAACGACACCAGCGTCGACGATCTCGAAGGCTGCGGGCAAAAGAGCGTTGCAAACCTTAAATCAATGGACCGTCCGATGAAAAGGTCATAGTTCATTTCAGCCCGAGCTCGCGTTTACTTTGGAACTCGCATTAAACGTGCCGACAAAGATTTCCTCGCCGCGAAACAAAAGCCACTTGGCTGACTAAATTTCATTAAATATAAATGAAAAGGCCGCGCAAAATCGAGGACTCGCTGAAAGCGCGAAATAACTTGGGCGTGTCGTCGAATAAATTACACCGCTTATTGGGCATTAAAGACGAAAACGATTAAAGTTATTTCACCCTTAAGAGCAAACAGGAGGCTGATAAAAACTAATAAATAAGAATACACTACTCGATCACGACTTGTCACCTAAAAAGAATGGAAATATGCACGATTTAACACCGTTTAGATTTTTTCCATCCTATATAAAATTGTTAATTATATTTTAACGATATTTCCTGACAATTATATTGGTGTAATAAAGTTAAATAGAATTTAATTGGTGTAATTAAGTCAAATAGAAAGTAACTATGAAAAACACGTTTGTAGCGTTGGATTTTAATCGATCGCCTATAACGGCAATCGAATCTCCGGCAAGTCGTTGGAAAAGTTAAATTTTACTCTGTATTGTTTCAAGACGTCGGATTAGTCCGCAGCGTGCCGTGATTTATGCCCTTTAAGCAAGACTGATCTAAGGATCGGAATAATTATCGTGCCGAGGTGCAAAAGTACGCGAAATTAATTGCGCCGTGGCGAGGATGAAAAGATTGCGCAAGGTAATGTGAGCAACAATCGCGTAATATGACAAGTCGTCGGCAATTTATTGATAAATTATTGAACGGCGTGATTAACCGATCCAAGTCGCTCCCTTACTTTCTTCTCCAAGATCGTGATCCCTTGATATTTGAAAGGTTTGCTAAACTCGATGAACTCGGCGCGCTCGGGATTGATTGTGAGAGGCGCGACAATCATGTCAGCGCGCTCGTTAACCAGCTCTCCTATTAGGCCAGACCATTCCTTCTTACCACCAACTGAAACAACAATTATACTTTCTTTAGCCAACGAGAAAGATTACATACTTATATCGCTTAGTTACTCCCCCTTTTTATGTTAATCGCGTCGCCTCTTTTATTGCAATCACTTGTCAACTTCCGCTTTTTCAATTGCACTTTCCAGCGATTTCCTTTCAAGCGATATTTTATGCAAATGTGCCAGAGATCTGTTTATTTGTAATATCAAGCTTCTCTTTCTGCGCCGTTTATCGACAAAAGCCGAATACTCACGCCACTTACGTAAGTCGCAAAAGGTTCTTTAGTATACAAGGCTTTACGTGTTACAGCTCGGTGGAGAAAAAATTTTCATTTACAAATCTAACTACTTGCTTTCAAGCACGTAGCTTATTTACATTGAATGACGCGGTTTATTTAATTGCAATTGTGAAATATTTCATGGAAATGATATTAAACGCGATGCAGAATGAACCTTTATTGGAATTTCTTTCGCTTGAAATGTACTGCTTTTTGTAACAAGTAAATAAAATTACATGGCAATTAGCTCCGATAAATCATTATGCACCGGATTTCCAATTATTTATCGAATTATTCATCGAGACCCTTCCCTCTCCCTCCTCGTTCCGCGGACATTTTCTCACAAAAATTATTTCCCCGAAATGACGCGCCATTCATTCCACTCAATAGCGTTTCTTCAGGTCCTTTATAATTTCCAATCGAACACGTCAGATAAATCATTTCAATTATTTGAAATATTACGTAGAATGCTCCGAGGCACAACTTCATTTCAGACCCACAATGCACTCGGACTTGGATTACCTGAGCTATTTTTAATGACGTAACTGCCGAACTGACCATCGGGTGACAAAGCAAGACTGTAAGTAAAATTGATGGTCTTCGCCAATTCCTTGAGCAAGTCTATACAGTATCCTCTGCAGCAGTACTTCCGCGAATCTAAATAATACCAAACAATTGACGCAGTAAATAACAATTAGGGTAAATTATAATCACTTCGTAATTTATCGTTAATTAAAAGTCAGTCGCAAATTATTGGATGGCATACTTTCAAGGTCCGTGGCATTAAAATGGGGACAGGATATTTCGTCCGCGTTGCAATCGCTGTCCGTAAGTTCGCGGACGTAAACAAAAGGCTTTTCTTCAATTGTCAGCACTTTCAAATGGGTCGGAATTAAGAATCCCTCTGGTTTAGTCAACAATCGGCCTGGCCACATAATGTTGGATTCATTCAGAACGAGCTTCATTTTGCTGGCGTTCTGAAAAACAGGGAATTGAAAAATTAATATATTTAAAAAATGAACTAACATAAAAGTATCTTTGAAATGCATACGTCGACCATAAAAAAGCACGTGTCACTACTTTTCTACTTATACAACTAGTAACTGTACAGTTTAAAAATAAGGATAGCAAATAGTGAAAACGATAATTTTATCAACGTGGGATGCAACAAAGTGTATAATTATCGGTCTGGTCTATTCTTATTATGTGTTATCATTGAATTGATTAAAAAAAATATATTGATTGCAAAAAGTTGTATTTTTCACTTACCACTGAATAAAAGTACTGCCCCACGGATATATTCTTCCTTTGTTCCTGTATGTTAATGATATCATATTCAGCATAGATACGATCCCCATTATCATCAAATGCAACTCTTCCGGTTTCGCCTTTCTCCATAACCTGGCTCCGAATGTAACTAAAAAGCAAGTAATTAAAATGATCATTGGCCCAGTAAATTGCATAAATTTCATTAATTCCAAAATGCCTCTCACCGGCGAATAAGCCAGTAATTTATCATGACATTTTGATAAGAAACAAATACATTCCACCACAATACCATTAATTTCCATTATGCTAAAGTAATTATCTTGCGTGCTTACGCGAAGAGCTTTTTCCCGATTTCCCAAGGAGATTCGGAATTGTCGCAATCTCTAGGCGCCGCTGTGATGTTCTCCGTTCCATTCATCTTCCGAAGGGCCGACACAAGAACGTACCTGAATTCACGAAATATTTAATTTCTGAATTAGCCGAATTTATGACTGCTTATTATTCAAAGAACAGACGGGAGCACCGTCTTTCCGCTGTTTAATTAATATTACCACATTATTGCCATATCTCATTACCGCCGAATCTAATTAATTTCATTCAACGAGTGCGACATGACGAAAAGATTTCGTCTAATTATGAACCGACGATTATTATAATTACGAAAATTCTTACAATATTGTTAACGGTTACTGAAAATCATTTTTCACCGTTGGAAAAGCCGTAAAAGCTTGATCTTAAAGATGATTGAATTGAACATTCAGCAGCGTGACATTTGGGAACAACGGGACCATAATAAACGATCTTGTGTTTAGTTAACATGAAACCTAAATCCGAACCTAATCCGCGATTAAACAACGATTTCAGTCGTTAAGAACTTAATGACGAGTTATTATCGACAGACTCACAAGCTATCCTTAATATGCGACTTCTCTTGAGTCGCATTAATCAGCTTCAGTCCTAAAAGACCCTCAGGCGTATTAGGCGCGTCCAATGCTTGTTCTGTCACTATCCACACGTATCCGGCACCGGTCATATTCAAAGCCGCCGCATCTCGAAATATTATCCTTGCGTCCGTCTCTCTATTCAACACAACAAATTATTTGTTGACATTTTTCCACTCAGGTTTTAAATTAACATTACAATAATTATACTTAATTAACTATAAACATTCTTAAACTGTGAAACAAAAAGTCATACGGTTTTCTCCAGATTTTAGAGATTTATTAAGTATAATAAAAAAAATTGAGAGAAAAAACAATATTCAAAATATTATTCTAAATACTTTACGTTTATGTTACATTATAATGATATCAATACATAACTATAAATACTTACGTTGCATACATAAGGTAGACACGAGCTTGAGCATTTTTCATATCCAGTAATTGTTCGGTGAAATTATCCAATCCCGGCTCGAATTCGATAACAGACTCCACCTATTTATAACATATCCATGTATTTTGTCATATTTGTAACTAACATAAAGCAATAGGTAAATACTTCGTCTCCATCAAGGAAGCATTCGATTTCCAGAATCAACAGCAATAGTGTTATATTTTCACCATTGCAGTATTATAATATCATATTCACGAACCTTATTGTTTTCATAACAATTTCATGACAAAAAAAACTATAACAAAGTGTCTTCGACCGAATTTTTTATTCTCTTACTCCAGCTTTTTCTCTTTCCGAACTCCAATAAAATTATGAAGTGACAATGTACAACGCCAATGGTTTCTACTGAATTGGATCGGTCTTCATAGATCACGCCAATATTGGCGTATGATTTACACGAAAACTAAGGATAACTTACGTGAACCTTGATCTCCACGTCGTCCTCGAGACTCTGCGATGTTGTTTGAAAGCGTCCGAGGAGCGCCCGGCCGTCGGTATCCGAGCTGTGGATGAAGATGACTTTCATGTAATTGAAATGTTTCAACAGTTCAACCCACACGTCGGCCTGATGGGAATACGGTGGTACTGTTCGCAGGAACGAAACATGTATATTCTGGATAAGAGAACAGAAAGAGCAAAAAAACATTAATTTGCAACGCCGTCGACTTATAATTTTATTACGTGAATAAGTTAAGCGTCTACAAGCGCGAGAATGATGTTCATAATGCGATACGCGTATATCTCTTGAACATTACGAATCGCGCGCCATTGTTGAGAATTATTGAACTGTTACGGCCAGATGCACGTGTGCAGCCAAAACTTATCGGGAGACTTTATAGAAATAATTATCTAGAAAAATCTGAAAAGCTCCAACAAAGTCTGAAAAGTCTCAATTTTAACAGCTTCTCAGAGATGTCCAGAGTTTTTCAAACTTTTTCAGATTTCATTTCTATAAGGGAAGATATCGAATAAACAATGTATAATTGATAAAATTACTAATTGAACAATATACAATTCTAAATTGTCATATTTAAAGAAACATTTTATACTCAATATTTAAATGAACATTTGAAATAATACTCTGATTACATTTACTAAAGTAACAATTTACCTGTTTTGTAGAACACTAGAGTGAATATTGCATGAATGAACCACGCCCCAGTTAAAAAAATCTAGCTGGGATCCTACATAGGAATTTGGCACCGGAAATCAGCTAGTTTCTTAGGTAGGTTTCTAGGTAGTTATAGGATCTTAACTAGTTTCCTAGCTGGGATCGTAGATCGGAAAATAGTTCATGTCTGACCCTAAATTTCAACTTAGGACCCTAACTAGGAAACTAGGTAAGATCCTATAGCTACCTAGGAACCTACCTAGGAAACTAGCTGATTTCCGGTGCCAAATTCCTATGTAGGATCCTAGATAGATTTTTTTAACAGGGGCTGCCTTTGGAATGTTTTAGAAGTAGAATATTTTTCATGCAAATTCGTTCAATCGATTCATTTATATGCAAATAACAGTTTTTACATTTTACACACAACACTCTCATTCTCTTTGACCAAGCAATTTAATCGGCTAATAAACTGGTAACTCACTGCAACTTCAGGCATGTCGTGAGTTTTTTTAAGATAAAAATGGTACAATATTTCAAATTAAATTGTACAAAATCATAATCTTACCAGAAAAAAATTCGTTTGTAATTTATGTAACATGTTTGTGAATAAAAATAAACAGATAGTAGATACTTGCTTTATCTGAAAAAGCTGAATCTCTCGAAGAAATTCCAATAACTGGTATGTGATAAAATCCACTGGTATATGAAACCGCAGCAGGAGATAAATCTCCAGTTTGGGGGTGAGAAACTACTATGGCGTATACTTGTTCGGCAATCAAACTCTTGCACACACTTAAAGCGGTTTTTATAGGATTCGAATCCATTCGAACAACCACATGTCCATATGTGATTCCTTTTGAAACGTATTGTGAATCAAAATTTAAGTGCTGCAAATAAATAATTTCATTTTAATACAAATACAGTTTTATTTATATTAAATATTAATATTCCAAAATGTTTTCTTATTCAAGATATTTTAAACTTTAAATGAAATATAATATTTTAATGATAATTACGTCAATGGTTTCATTGAAGAAAATTTCACTATCAAGATTAGATAACACTCCACCAATATTAAAAAAGTTAGGATTGTGTGTGTAACTCGGTTGTTTCGTTGCATATACTTTTTGCAAATGCACATGCACTAATGTAAATATTAGTAATATAAATATCAGTATTTTAGGTCGCAACATTTTTTGTATTAATTTCTGTTAGAAACACCTGTAAAAATAAAAACACGTATCATTTAATTACATCATAAACATCACACATTGAAACAATGTTACATGTTAAAAACAATATTATTACTACACGGAGAGAAAAGATCTAATAAAAATTATTAACGTTATCAGTAAAGTGGACATGTATTTGAAAAAAATTAACAAATTATTATTAGTTAGTAAATAACTATTTTTATTATGAGTTAGTAAAAAAAGTATGAACATATTGCAACTATTATCTGCTCCAAAACAATTATTGTCGACAAAACAACACGTTTTGCTAACTTAAGATAGTAAATTTTCAACTTTTACAAATATATATATACACATATATATAATACATTCCAAAGTACTTAATTTTAGAATTTACTATCACTATTAATTACATTCAATAACATATTTATACGAAACTTAATCGTATGAATATCACATTTGAACATTTCATTCATTTAATGTAATTATAACAAACAATAAATATTTCTCAAGCATCATCTATTAAAGATAGCTAAATTTTAAATTTTAAAAAAAAAAGAGGCACTCAAAACACACTTGTTTTCAGAGTTCTGTAGTGCTCTTGTCAAAATAAACGTTTAAAACGTAGGGTGTGTAAATAGTACTTACAGTTATTAGCAAAAACCCTTAACAATAAATATCAACATTTGCACTAACAATTATAACATTTATTTATTTTTATATTAAAGTAAGAAACGAATGAGCTTCATTATAACTGTTATACAGAAAATATAAGAACATTGAGTGTCTGAAATCTGCAACGGCTACTGTCAGGTGTGCTCTAGAAACTCATTGATCCAGTTGGAAGCTGCGCGTTCGTTCCACTCCGCCCTTCGAGGTTTTTCCGAGGGAACCGATCGAACAAATATTTTCGCATTGCTCATCTGTATTAGGAGAAAAAACTACAATTTTCTTGAATCAACAATATGTTCTCTTTCCTTATAATTTATTTATCTAATTTGAAATGATAATAATATAACATTGTTCCATATTTGAAAATTATAATTAAAAAGTAAACTTACTTTCAGATGGTTTTGTTCATTTTCTTAATTTTACTTCCCTTGTCTTTTATTTATTTATATTTCTTACTATAAGAAGAAAATAATGTTAAAAATATTTATTCTTATTAACAGCTTTACATATTAACAATTTTACATTAAAAATTTTGTTTATTTTCACATGAATATTAAATTAAAATATTTTGAATATTAATGGCGGTGAATTTAATAACTACGTGGGAATGATAAGAATAAGAAAATTATTTGAGCGCGATTTTTTTAAATCTCCAACGCGATGGTACAAAGTGTACATTGAATATTTTATAATTATATTGACATCTTCAGAGATTCAAAAGAAATATTTACAGATATTATGGGCATTATATAAAGGTCACTAATACAGGAAATTTTGTTCAATGAATAATTTTCTTTATTAAACAACAATTTATTCTGAAATTTACTTATATGTTGTTGCCTACAAGGACACTTTTACTTGTTTTATTATATTTTTAATTATCTTATTTTTTAATTATTTGAATATAATTTTAATTTTTATCCGTACACACAATTAAATTCTGAATGATGCAGCAAGTAAAGATAATTGATTACAAACAAAAAGTGAAACATTAAATTCTGTTTAAATTATTACTGAAACTGAAGTATTGTTTTTAATCATTGATGCCGCATTCGCTTAAAAGTTTCTCCTTTGGAATGTGCATGATGCTTAAGTCTTAAATAATAATAAAATTGTAAAATAAATCACATCATTTGATACCTATGATCACCTAGTACTTATTGTTTAAAGATATATGATCTTAAAGCCGTATAAACTTGTTTTCCCATAGACTTGTACAACGTTAATAATAAGGTTGTTTTCTTTATTCCGTGGCGGTAACCCTGTTGAAAACAATTTATCTGTTAATTTTTGTTATAAAAATACAGTTTTTATAATGTAATATAGCTTAACATTTGGAAATTATTATTTTTTTTTTTTTTTGAACAAATTGTTTATCGTTAGGATTTTTACTTCATTGAAATCAAATCTTAACAACAACAAAACATACCTGTTTTTTTTTGCACTGACAGCACTGTTGAAATTTCATTTACTTTTTTTCTATATAACATTACCATTGAGACCCTTTGATTTAATTTTTACTCATTTTTAACGGAAATATACCCCTGATATATACTAGCATCAAAAAGTTTATAAACAATAAGAAAATATATATTCCTTACAATTGACTATATTATAATAAGGAAATTTAAATAATATTATAATATAATAAAATATCTATATTTATATTTTTATTACAATTAAATCACAAAAATATTTATATAATACAACATTTATATTATGCTTATATTAATTTCTGAAAAAAATATCAAAAATGGTTTAATTTTGTTATCATATGAAACAAAATTTGTATCAAACTCGGTAAAGAAAAAAATATGGAAAAAAAAAAACTATAATTCGTATAATTTCTCAAATTTTACCGAACTATTTTTATTAGTCTAACCATGTTAATTTCGGTTAATCAATAAACAATTATTATTTTCTTAAAAACTGATCTAGTGTAGGTCCTCTACGTCCTAACGGGTCTTCAGGGAACATAACGAAATGTCCAACGAAAGTAGGTTGTAGAATATTGTTAGCAATTGTATCGCGCCATTCAGGCTTCTCATCATATAAATCTCTGAAGTTGTCTAATGATATAATAATTCCATCGCATTGATGTGCATAATTTACAATATATCTATAACAAAAATATTTAATATTTTTATACCCACAGAATTTTTTACCCCCAAGACAAAATGAAAGGAACTCAATATATGATTAACATTTTCACCTAATAATACAATCAATGTATTTCTAAAACACATAAAGAAAAATTAGCTCTCACTATCATTAACTTATCATTTTCAAATCGTTATTTCACAAAAGCAATTACAATTTTCATATTACAAATTTAATGATTTTTCCTTTTCAGATAAATAAGCGAAAATAAACACATATATAATCGCAAAATTATTTACATTTACAACAATATCGAGTAGAAAAAGGATAATATCAATATAAATATTTTCCTTAAACGTCTGTTTATTTATATTTTTTAATAATCATATTTTCGACCTTATTTTTTCAACAAACTAATTAACATTAAAATAAATAAAACAATTTGAATTGATTGACGTTTCGACTTTTTTATTAAGTTCTTTTCAAAATCTACAATATAAATTACAATGAAAAAATATGGAAATATTTGTTGAGTTACATAAATAAGTAAATAAATAAATGAATAAACAGTATTTTTATTACAAAAAGGAAATTGTCAAATTAAATTTAAATTCTAACCTTTATTTTTTTCTTTATAATAATCATTTAAAATTGTTTTATTTATTTTAATGTTAATTAGTCTGTTGAAAAAATAAGGTCGAAAATATGATTATTAAAAAATATCAATATAACTATGACTCAATTTCTACTTGCCATAGTTATATATAAAAGGATAATATCAATTTGATTTTCCACATTGTTTTCTTAAATAGTATTAAAATTTATTTAAAAAACTACCAGATATTACCTATCATCGTATGAAGAAATACTTCTGCCCGCTACTTTACGACTTGGAGTAAAAACAACAATACCATCTTTGTAATATTGCTCTAATAAAAGTCTTGTCTTAGACCTTTTGTGTTGGGGAACAAATACAGTAACCTTGTGTCCTCTACTGACAAAATATTGTACAACTAACTCTATCCCCTTTTCCTCAAACTGTTTATTTCTGTTGTAACTACAAAATTAAATATAAATGATTTGTTTCTAAAATATATATATATATAAAAATATAAAAAATAAAGAATAAGAGTCTAATTATTCTAAAAATTAAAAATAAACAATATATAAGGAAAATTTAAAACAACTTACGCTTGTGCAACATTGCAACCATCCACAACAATTTCTCTCAAATCATAAGTTTCATGAGAATAACAAAACCTTGGGGATGATAATAAAGTTGAATCATTATCCACATATGAATAATTTTTACATGTTAAACAGTATGGTCTGTTCATCAAATATTTTCCATTAGAATGAATGGTTTCTTTATGTGTATCAGAACGTAGTTTTTTTTTAGATTTAATTACAGAATCATATTCCAAGCATGGTTGTCGATCTTCAAAGTAACATAATCCTTCATTTTCTTCTAATTTTAGATTCTTCTTTACTTTTTTGATTTTCTTTACTTTTTTGTTTTCTTGTACCGTTTTATTTTCTTGTAACTTTTTGTTTTCTTGTACCGTTTTATTTTCTTGTACCGTTTTATTTTCTTGTACCTTTTTGTTTTCTTGTACCGTTTTATTTTCTTGTACCTTTTTGTTTTCTTGTACCGTTTTGTTTTCATTTACTGTTTTGTTTTTTTGTACTTCCTTCTTTTTTTCTGCTTCAAACTTTGAAGATGAATGCTTTTGAATTTTAATATCATCCTGATTAACTTTAGGGACATCTGTCGCTGTATTTAACTTTTTGCGACAGTTGCTCCATGTAATGCATATATCATCATCATCATTTTTAGATTCTGTAAATGTCAATAATTTTAAATAACTACGAATTAATAAAAAATGTGATACAATAAATACAAAATTTAGTACACCTAATATCTTCATATAGATTACTTGTTAAATACTTATTCACAGACCGGAATGGAATATATTAGCAATGTTACTTGGTACCATAGATCAATTATATGCTAAACTGATTAAAAGTGCAATGCTATTGAATAAATATAAATAAGTATTTATATACATACCATTAATGGTATTATTTAAAATAATGATGGAATCATCAACAGCGACACATTTCTTTTTAGTAGGAGGTTCTTCTAAGTTTGCCATAGATTCTGCATTTTGCACCTCATCATCTGAATCTATGATGATGATGTCTTTACTATTAGAAAGGCTAGTTTCATGATCTACTGTATTTTCTACACATCTGTTAATAAAATAAAAATTAAACAATTTAATAATGAAATATTATTTTATTTTTATTATTAGTATTATTAATACTTCATTATTAGTATATTGGTTATATCAAATCTATTATCATGGTACAAATGATATTTTTTGCCAGTTTGGCTTCTTTGCACAAAAAGACAGCTTTTCGTGCAAGTTCATAGAATTTATTTTATCGTAACTTTACTTTTATCACACTTGAAATATAATTGATTTATTTTCTTTTATTATTATATATATATATATTATATAATATATATATATATATAATAATTGAAATAAAACCAAAATGTTGTGCCGAAAATAAATTTAATATGATATAATAATTTGTATGTTTGAATTGTTTGGATAATTTTATGCTTTTTGAATATTAACAATGTTTCCCTGCCATTCATAATAATATAATGTATATCTAGATGAAATAAATTTTTGAGAAATTCTTGAGAAATTTTTGAGAAAGTCTTTAATTAGTACATTACTATTTAGTTATTCAGTGGTATCAAACCTTTACTATAACAAGGTGGAAATGTTGCAGGAATAACTTTCATTAAAGTCATCACTCAGACATGTAACTCAGGGTGAATATTTTACCTGAATATATTAATATACATTTTACTTTAGTAATACACTATTTAGAAGTTAGGTTGAAATTTAACCTTAAGAATTTGATATAGCCTATAAAGTGTATTAAAAGTTTTAAACGAATATTTATTAACATAAACAAAGACAACTGTGAGATAAAAAGTATGAGTGTGACTGTCATGGGAATATCAACTTAAGGTAAAATGTTACTCGGACAACTCAAAATGAGGATAACCTCAAAAATAGTACATATCTTTAAATATATTGTAAAATAAAACTTCATTTAAGAAAAAAGCAACGTACGTCCACAGTTAAATAAGTTTAGAATGTTCTAAATTAGTTTTTACATATTGCAACTCTTCCCAGAGAGCTATCTTTTGGAAATAGTTTCAACTATTTAGATGTTTGTTTCAAATCTATTTCCAAAAGATAGCTCTCTGAGAAGAGTTGCAACATGTAAAAACTAATTTAAAAAATTCTAAACTTGTTTAACTGTGGACGTATGTTGTGTTTTTCTTAAATGAATTTTTATTTTACAATATATTTAAAGATATGTATTATTTTTGAGATTATCCTCATTTTGAATTGGCTGAGTGACGTTTCACCTTAAGGTTAATATCAATAAATAGTATCTGTAATTCAAATAAATTAATTATAAAATATTGCAATTATAAATGGTATAAAATTTTAAACATATACCGAAATACAGACATAGGTTTCTTCTTCGTAACTGTTTTTTTTAAGTATTTTCTCTCCACATTTTGATGACAAATCTGTGGTGAATCATTATTGTTATCCTTACCAGTGACTCGTTGTCGTTTTAATCTATTCAAAATCCAAAATTTAATATCAGATGTAAAATATAAATTATTAGATGTAACAAAATTAGAAAATATAGAAATTATCTTTCAATGTTCAAAAATTAATTACAATTAAATTATATATATATATATATATATATATGCTTTTATTTATGTGAAGAAACAAAAATAGATAAGTAATAAGAAATAATTTAGTTTAGCATGAAATTAAATTGTACTATATCAAAATATCAACATTTTAAAAGACTATTAGTAAAAATTAATGAACAATATTTCTTAATGAATGTTTTTCAATTGAATATACTTAATGAATGTTATATATAATTAAAATGTATGTTAAACAAAAAGAATTTCATAATTACACATATAAAACGTAAAATTATGTACTAATAGTTTCAATATTTTTATTGAATAATGAGTCATAATGAAAAAATGTTCAACAAAAATGTCATCTGATTTATGTAAAATGAATATGTAACAAAATATTTTTTACCTGCTGGGATGTTCAAATAATTCCTTAATAGCAAAATATCTTTGACTTCTGAGATGCTTTTCGCTCATACCTTTACTTCTACGTTTTTGTAAAAGCTACAAAAATAATGCGACATGATGTAATTTTTTGGTTATGTACATGATGTAATTTTTTGGTTATGTACATGATGTAATTTTTTGGTTATGTACATGATGTAATTTTTTTATGTACAAATTTATAACTTATTTTTCCCTTCGAATTCGACCGTTAATTTTAGGACAACAAACAAAAATAATGAACACTTTTATTTGGTCGACTTTTATTATAGTCTTTTTGTCTGTTGTCCCAAAATTAATGATTGAATTCGAAAAGAGAAATACAATATAATTAAAATTAACAGACGAGAAAAAAGATTTACAATTTATAACTTATTCTTTAATATTTTATTACAATCTTACTCGTTTTACTTTCGGCGTTGAACCTGTTCTCATGTTTATACCTGATTTTTGGTTTTAATAAATAATTTAATTTTAATCGATTAAAAATCGAAAACTAAATTTTTTACAAATTGTTTTTCAATACGACAAACACAATGGACCATTCACCAAACATTCATATACACACGTATACACAGAACTGCACAAAAGTCTAGGATGGGAACCAGGTGGAGATTTTTAGGCCGGGGCTCGCACTTGAAATTGGTAACAAAGCGTTCAAAAAACGACTCCGGTTCTCACTTATAAAATACTTCCTCTGCCGTTTTCATTATTATACTAATGCGAGTGACAGAGAAAGTATTGCGTGAGAGAGAACCTGAGTATTTTCTTGAACACTTTGTTACCAACTTCAAGTGCGAGCCCCGGCCTAAAAATCTCCACACTGATGGGAACCAATATGAAGATATTTCGGCCCACGCTCGCACTTGAAGTTGATAACAAAGCGTTCAGAAAACTAATCCGGTTCCACTGAACACTAACACTAGAACAGGGGACTGAAGTGGGATTACAATCTTCACTTCGCTTCGCTTATAGATCTATAAGGCGAAGAAATCCCAAGAAAAAGTCAAGGCGAAGCGAAGTGAAGATCGTAATCCCTACTGAACTATAATAACACTGGAACGTCCACTTCTTATGCCTACCTATAAGTGGATTGCGAGTAGAGACAGGCTGCGTCTGGGTGTACTACTTCTTTCACTCTTGCTTTTCTGCGCTTGCGCTTTAGCGTTTTATACCGTCTGATCTAAAAGTTATGGCGTTTTCGAGTAGCATTCAGCTTCAGGCGGAATGAAGTTTCTCACTTGTTCTGACCATTATCATGCTTCGGGGGAGAAAAAGACAGAACTTCATTCCGCCTGAAGCTGAATGCTACTCGAAAACGCCATTAAGGTGAAATGTCAGCGCTATATTCACGGAGTCAGTATCTTTTTATTTATAATTGTTTAAACGACAAAAATTAAAATTCGGCCAAAATACGTTAATTCTATGGCATTGGGAGAATATTATTCGGTATATAAAATCATTTATGGTTTTCAAGTGCGACGTAATTTTTGGAAATAGACTTTTTATAAATTCAAAAACTTAAAAATCGTATTTCCAAAAATTACGTCGTATTTGAAAACCATAAATGATTTTATGTACCGAATAATATTCTCCCAATGCCATA
>JABFPN010002426.1:0-22350 GCA_022817305.1 Leptoteleia sp. ZL-2020 | reverse complement strand
AAAGAAACACTACGTTTTTACTTACGGATGCGTTTATTTCTGCTTTTCAATAGCAGTACTGCCAACTTAAATGCTCTCACTGACAAATTCGCTTGTCCCATCTTCTATAGAGACTGGGTGTACAATTTTTTCCACTATGATATGCGGACGGACGAATCACTCTGGTTGGGTGTACTTCATTACTTTACTGTCAATCGGAATTTGTGTGATATAGAGGTTAAAAAGAAACGGTTGTAAATAAAGTGATTTTTCAACTGTATACCGGATTATACAAAATTTTATTAAACAAATCATGTCGGACCCTGAAATTGAAGCCATAAGACAACAACGCTTAGCACAACTTCAGTCACAATATAAGGTAAAACGAATTGTGCTACTGTTTAAATTCTCTAACGTTATTTCATTTAATTTGTGATTATTGTTGATCATAATAGTATTACACCCTTTACCCATTAATACAATATTATTGTAAAAAGTAATGTATTAAAATTATTTTTCTTGCATTATACTTTATTTACTAGTTCCATTACCAAAGATAATGTGATTAAATAATATAGTTTGATACATATCACAAAAAAATTGGATATTTTAAATTTTTTATTTTATTTTGAATTAGGATGGGAACCCGGGAAATCAACAAGCAATGGAGGAGAAGAAACAGCAAATGGAAGAAATGAAAAATTCAATGCTGGCTCAAATTTTAGATCAGTCGGCAAGAGCAAGATGTAAGATTATACATATAACCTTATTAGGCTTGGTTTTACTTAGATTGTATTATTGAGTTGACTTCACATTGATAACTGTCTATATATATTGCATGACACATTCAACTTCAATTTTTTTAATTTTTTCAATATTTATACTTATTTTTATAATAAAAATGTCTTATTGAATAAAATATTATTGCAGTAAACACACTTTCCCTTGGAAAACCAGAAAAAGGTAAAATGGTAGAAGATATAATTATTAATATGGCTCAGAGAGGACAAATAGGTGGGAAAATGGGTGAAAAGGAACTGATTAATATTTTAGAAATGGTTAATCAAAAAACTCAGAAGACTACTACTGTCAAAGTAAGAAACTTTACAATTAAATAGCTTTTTAATTATTACAATTTGACATCTCTAAATTGTATATACATAAATAAATTTTCCTTGCCAAAAGAAATTTACTTCAAATAACTTCAATTATAAATTTATATTGCAATTAATTCTTTTTATTATAACACGCCTAGATAATTTTTGTAATTTCTTATAAAATCATTAACAATAAAAAAATTGTTTCATTAAACGACATTTTTTAATATTAATTTTTGACAAATCTACTTGGTGAAAAAATCTGAAAAAAGAATAGTTAATTATCAGAAAAATGATATATTGTAGACATGAAGAACCAAGATGCATGTGTGTTATACATACATTTAATGCAGTTGGGTTTAGAAAACTATATAGTATGTCTCTTTAACGTGTATAACACAACACTAAGATATCATTAAAATATCTATAACAATATTATAAATTATAAAAAAGAAAGAATATATTCTCAATACATATATTATTTTTTTGATGGTTAGTTAATAAAAGATGTTGGTTGGCAAATTTGCAAGTGTGTGTTATACACACTTGTATTAATGTATTTAGTAAGAAAAACTAATAATTAATTATTTATTTTACTATTTTTCTTTTGCAGTTTGACAGGCGCAGAGCAGCCTTAGATTCTGATGATGATTTATAGCATACTTGTATATACTTAAGAATGTGTAAAATGAGTGTTTGTCATATATTTTTTATTTAAATGATAATAAAACATACTTAAACCATAAAGACATTTTATTTGAACATATAAAAAGCCATTAGTTTATTTCAATATCTGACATTTTCATAAATAAAAGTGTATAATAAAGTTAATTTGATATATACTGAAAGTGAGAAGAAATGCAATTTACACAAAATTATAATTATAGAAGTTATAAGCAGCTATAAAAGTAAAAGTATATTCTCAACGTGAAATTTTAATTATTGAACTCTGAATTAAATTACTGAATTGAGTTATTGAACATTTAATTCTGATAAATAACCTTCCAGTAACCTTCCGTGCCAAAAAAGTAAATGTGTAAAAGTTGAATATATATATATGTATAATTCAGTGCTTAATTTTGTTAATTATGAAATATGAATAATTACCAACATGGTTACCATAAATAACTAAAATTTCACCTTAAAAATGTTACATTTATTTTTTCACATTAATAATGGGGTTTTTTGCAATCTATTCCTTAAAATATACAGTACAATGAGATCGATAATTGTATATCATACAATAAATATACATAATATAAATAAATTAATAAAACTATTAATAAATAATGAGTTCCATTAAACTTGACTAGTACATAGGATTTCAAATTGAAAAATAAAAGCTTGTGACACAAGTAAATTAACTTCAAATTAAAATCCTTTTCTAAAATGTTTTATAGAAATAATATTGTTTTACTTAGAACATTATAAGTAATATAATTAACTAGTTAATTATTACTATTATTAAGAAATAAGTTGATGTCTATTGAAAGTAAATATTTTGTTATAGAATATAATGTATAAAAGTGGATTACTAATTATGTATTATATTACAAAAAGAACTTTTTTCCCTTTTGTAATAATCTATTTTTCAAACATCAGCCATTAAAATTGTAACATTCATCATCATTACTATTTAACTGATATAATAATTGCAAGGTATAAAATTTGTATATTACATACTGATATTAACTATTTAAGTATTGTCTTATTCAAATTCCTTGAATATCAGATAGTTCGGTTATCAATCACTTTAAATTTGATAACAAAATGAAATCATTTTGAATTAGTTTAATAATTTATCAATTCATTTTAATTTCTCAGAAATATGAGAGTTAAATTATTATTTGGTTTGTTAGCAAACTCTAAAATTTCGAAATATTCTCCTAGTTTTCATTTCTACATCATAATTTTGTTATAAAAACATTTTTTATATATGGAGTTCTGATTTATTTTAAATCATATTTGAATATTGGAATACTACATAAAATATTCTCTAATTACTTTAAGATGATTCTTTGATTAAATTTATTTTATGAACATTTTCAATTTTTAATATATAACGCAGTAAATAATAAGTTGTATATTCTAAGAACCATCTTAACATGTTATTTTCCATGTTAATTTACAACTTGAGGTACTTTGGAGGTTTGTGTAATAATAATTAAATTATTACATTGTTCTGGTCCAATTTATTAGTCATTCTTTATATGACTTGAATTATTTTTATCTGTAAAATAGAAAGTAAATATTTATTTAAATAAAATTGATAACAAATAACTAAAAAATTGATTAATAGAGAATTATATAGTATATATTTTACCATCTTCATCATCATCAGCATCCAAAATATCTGGGCAACAGATTCCATAACAAATAAGTGATAAAAAGCCAGTAGGCAGACCAAACAAAAGTAGTGTTAGAACTGGGTTCCCTCTCCACATAGCTGCAACTGTTGTTCTTACTTCAAACCATGTTCTTCCAACTGCAACTAACCATCCATTACCACCGTATTTCTGTAAAAAATATATGTTTATAAGAAAATTTTGCATTACTTTTTCTAATTCTTCTTTTTTATTTTATTTTACTTTGTTACAAAAGAAAACATTATTCACGTTGAAATTGTATAATTAAAGTATTTTGATTTTAATGTATTTGAATAAAATATGACATTTATCATTTTTGTTACCAATATTTTTACAAAAATAAAATAACAATTACAAAAGTTATAATATCTAACCGGTGCACTATCATTTCGAATATGTTCTAAGAACAATTCTATCACTTGTGGTGTTAATTTTTCTGGTTCATCTTCTGGAATATGATGATGAAATGTAGTTGTATTTATAACTATTAGACTTGGCAGTGGAACGACCATCATAGCCATACTATTTATCAAATCTGGATTTGCAATCCAACCAAACTGAAAATGGCTGAAAAAGTATATTTTTTAGAACATATTAGTGGAAGCATTATATTTTGTGATAATACAGAGTTTTAATTAATTTCATAAAATATTATTTTTTTTAATATTTTCTCAATATATTTATAAAATTATAAATTTTGATATGGTAAATAATTAAAAATTATGCATAACAATTAAACTTACAATATTTAAAGTAATTGTTACATTAAAATTTAGTAAACATCAAATATCATCCAAGATTCATGTCTCCCAATAAAATCATTAACAAGTCATAGATTGTATGAATAATGTTGAAAGTCAATAAAATAAATATTATATATAATCGAAAAAGGATAAGAAATGGCAGAAAGATAATGTGTACTCCAAAAGTGGTTATCCTGGTTATTATATTACCCATTGTAAAATTTGTAAATACTAACTCGTAATTACGGTCAAATATCCTTATTAATGTTACCCATTATGATTATGTTACACATTTGATTTATAAAATTTGAAAATAAAACATAAATAATTTTTACATTAATTTATTATTTATATATTCTCATATGTCATTTTAATAACCTGCAGTTATGTTTATTTTTTTTTTTTAATTTTAACAAATGACTTATGTTTAATTTGAATGATAAAATTAAATTTCACTAACTTCCAAAATAAACTTAACAATTTTGAATGCATATAAATATATATTCTTATACATTTATATGCACCATTTATTATTATGATGCTTATATAATTTTAAATACAATAAATCTACTTACTCGTGATATTTTTCTCGTTTCGTTCTAATGAGAGATTCAACCATATCTCGAAATTCAGTCATATGAGGAGGAACTTCTTCCAATTCATTTTCTTCAACAACTGCCAGAACAAGATTTTTATTTGTCATATAAAGCTGATTTATATTCCCCCGTGTTACTTTTGGAAAAGTTGGAAATCTCTCAGAATTCACCCATTTATGTAATGTTTCATTCAGCATTTCAAGGTCTTCGTGATCTGCAAAGATATTAAACAGATTTTGTAAATTCATTTTATTCATATCAGTAATAAAATACATTGACAATCCTTCAGGTTGTCAACATATTTTGCTTTAACAACAAATAAAATATTGTGCTCAACTTAAGAATAAATATTATTACTTAAAACCACTTTATTCTTCGTTGACAACTTCTGACTGTTATTCAGTTATACAATATTTATAATATAAAACATTTTAATAGGTACAAAATTAACGATAAAAATGAATATAACACATGGAATTAATTAAATAACAATTTTAACGTCTGTTAATAATTTATATAAAATATTTCTTTTTGACCATTAATTTTTTTTGTCTGTTGTCCAAAATCAACATTTTACTAAAAGATACAAATAAAATAATATTTCATACCAGTAAAATTGTAATGTGTAGATTCTTTATAAACATATAAAGCAGGACTTCTTTTTGATGGAGTATGATGTCTAACAACATCTGGGTGAGACTGGTAAAAAAATGCATGTGGTTGATACACATGGGCAGCTTTGTGAAATGCATCCTAAAAATGATAAATACCAGTATTATCCATATATATATAATATAAATGTGCTTTGAATAATGCATTATGTTAAAATAAATTAATTTTATACCCAAAATGGACCAGATCTTTCTCCTACATACAAAAAGTATAAATCACGCTCAGTTTTTAATGTATCAAAGCTTGCTGTTCTTGTGACTTCCTGTACAGGTGGACCATTCATTCTCCATGCAAACTTTACTATTTCATTGCGAGTTTTATCTCCATTATATACAACTCTTTCATCTCCTTTAAAACTATAAAAATATATAATACATTATAATTTTGTATGAAAAATATACTTATTACTTTTATTTTCAATTAATAATTACCATTATTAATATAAATTAATACATATAAGTGACTTAAAATTATATTATATTAAAATAGTAGAAAATAATAGGGAAAAATAATTAATAGAAACTTACAATATGATTGTGGGAAATCCTTTAACTTTAAAGGCATTGGCAACATTTGAATACCGAGTACAGTCTACTCTTCCAACTCGGATTGAGGATGCATGTAAATGTTGAGCGACGTGAGCCCAAATAGGCTCCAATCTTTTGCAATGTGCACACCAAGGTGCATACATCTTATTTAAAATAATAAATAACATTAATGTTTTTAATCATTTGTATTGTAAATAAAAATGAATAATGATAAAGAAATTTATTATACACATTTGAAAAAGCATTATTATATATTAATTTCAAGGAATAATTACCATTACAAGCCATTGTCCATCTTTGTGAATATCAAGGAATCTGAAATTAAGTGTTAAATTTAAATGTTGTGCAATTAAGTAAATAATATGTTATATGAACTTTATCAATTAATTGTCATTATAATATGAAATTTCTTTCAAATTATATTAACATCTAAAAAAATGTTAAATAAAGCTTCATTAACAATTAAAAACAAATTTTAATATTTAAAATAAAAATATTTAAAAAATAAATTGTTTTGATATTATCTTTATATTACAGAAAAATAATTTGACTCATTATTACCTGTCACTTAATTCCAAAACTCTTGAGCTTTGTACACTGGTAATAAACACTGTAAACAAAAAAAAAACAATCATATTATGAAGCAATAATAATTTATTAGGATTTAACACAATTAATATTCATATTCCATAAAATGTTTGTAACCATTTTTTTTAATTAATTTGTTTTGTTTTGAATATTGTTTGTGTATATTAATTAAATTTTATTTCATTAAGCATACAAAACAAGAAAAAGAAACTTTAAACAATATAATATCCAGTGACCTAATAAAACATACTTGAAACAAGTATAGAAACAAGACATAACAAATACAATTTAATATTTAAAATGGTTGTAAATTAATAATGTAAACGACGTTGGAAGTAACAAATGAGATTATCGATCGATCAAAAGTGAGGTTAAACCCACTGTAATTTAACACTGTTAATATTTTTAAGTCATGTTCTAGTCTTGTAACACATATTAAAAGATAAAATATAACTTAGTAATTATCTTACCACAAAATATGACAAGAAGTACAATTTTTGGTAACGAAACCATTGTCATAATGCTTAAAAAGGAATCTAACTATACAATCAAATGTAAACAACTGTAAAACCTCTTCAAATAACGTATTTATCAATTATTTCATTCACATTATTGCAATGATTACACTTTCGAACATTTCTATCATTTCAGTTTGTACACTTTACAGGAAATCAAGCGTTATTTGTGCCATATATTTCTTTTTAACCAGACCTGCGCAATTATCATACACTCAAAACCCTGAACTTCTATCAATCACCGAAAGATTTTCAATGATAGCTGGAATTACATACAAGGGATGCTATTTTTGAAAACTATCACGTTCGAAAAATATGAAGCATCTGAGATACCATAAAATCCAATATTCATAAATATATAGTAATTTCGAGTGGTAACCCCCTTTTTCGATTCGACCATTCAAATAATATAATTTCTCATAGGGAAAAATTTTTTAAACAGAAACATTTTTTTTTCGTTTGATTTAAGTTATTATGACGAATTTTTCCGTTGTCATGAGAATTCTCGAATAAAAACATTTAGAATAGAAATCTATAATACTGGAAAAAAAGGATTAAAGAACACGAAAGTAATATTAAGTTAGGATCTGACGCACATAACAAATGGAATAAGATTAAAATTTTAGATGCATATTGAAAAACTACATATGCTACATATTGAATTTAATAAAAATACGCTTAAAGCACAAAAAGACAGAAAACTTAAACAAAATTTACGATAAAATCATAAAATAATACCTGTTCCTTAGTCGTATCCCAAACATTGCATAATACGATATAATATAAACAACTTCTTTAGTCACATTCATATTCCAAATTATTGAGTAATATGACATATTATTATTTTGAAAACAGTCTATTACTGTATATAAATACGTACACTTTCATAAAATCAACCAGCAATGACATCCTATTAAAACCATGAACAAATTATCATGTGGCAGTAGTTACGCGTTGCTTCCGAAAAATTTAATTAGAGATTTCGATAATGACCACAAACAAGGTCAAAACGTTAATCAATGATGTATTATTGTATAATTAATTAAGTCTGCTATACCCAAAAATATGGTCGAAAAACACATTGACAATTGCGATTTAAACTGGAATTGAAACAATTAACATTATGAAATAATTCTAAATCTTAATACAAAACAAAATGTGATAACTTAATTATTGAACAATGAGAGGATGCATAATTATGAGACACTAAATATTATTGAATTGTGCTCGATAGAGTGTTGAAGATTCCAAAAAGCAATAGAATTTGTTTGGTTTTTATAATTTTTTGAATACTGGAATATAATAGTTTAATAGAATATTATTATATTTTTGATTTAGACAACTGCGTTATAGTTAAAATTTGTCGTTAAAGTAATTAAGTAATTATTTTATTTCGGTATGAATATGGGAAAACAAAACGCCAATATCAGAATTCTGATACACAAAAGTGATTTTATGTACATCTTATCACACACACATATATATAATAGTTGCATACATAAGTTCTTTCACATGATGCATATTACTAAAATTGTGTGCACTTATAGTAAAACGAAAAATATATGGATAATATATGTGCAATACATTTATTAGTAAAACAATATATGGTCAATATATTTTTTATTTTACTAGGGGATCTGCGGAACACATGAAAGAAGTAGAACTTCTTCATGATATGATGAAATTGATAATGTCTAGTTTTTAAATTAAATGTAAACTATTAAAATGATGTCAAATATATATATATATAAATGTTGTCATGGCAGTACTCGAAAGATTTGGTAACGTTCTGAATTTCCGTTACGTTACGCTTGAAAAGTACCCTCTCATGTGAAGTTCTACTTCAATGTATAAATTGTATATACTAAACATGAACTTTGGAGAATAAGAAATTTGTTGATACTCCCATGAGATAACTAATTTTGTCACATTAATACTAACGTGTATTTAAAATCGTATTTACTAATGCACAATTAATATATAAAAATTACATTCAATTCTTTAATACTTTATTGATATTTTTGTGACAATTGCTTCAATTATTTAGTATTAAAATGTTAAATGTCAAATAATCATAACATTTGTTAAATCAATTTGCTTCGTATATATTTCATTTAAATATCAGGATGTGATGTATTATATATATATAATTATTTCAGGTGGTACTTTTGAAGGCGGTCCACTTATTGAGAGTGTAGGTACGTCCCTAAACTTAGTTTGTTTCATCAATTTTTAAAAATTTGGTAAGAAATTTAAAATGACTAATCCAAAATTATTTGAGGGGAGTTGAGCCCTTGTTCTATTTTTTAAAATCTAACTAAAGTTACGACTCTGGATCCAATATCATAGTTATTATAACTATACATTTTTGTACTTTGGACTTGACAAAAAGTTAAATATACATTCTTGAATCAAGATTAATTTTGCATTATGTACCTACACTGAGAGAAAAATATGTACATTTGTAATAAAAAGTTAACTAATTTCGTACCATACTTGCAGGAGATCAAAATTTCAATAACATTTTTTTTGACTTTAGAAAACGATTCTATGACGATTTTCACAGTGTTATAAATGCAATTTTTCAATAGTGAATAAGTAGAGGTTTTCGCTTCAGATTTCTATCCATGTACAATAATTGTCCAATTATTGGACATTTTTAATTAGAAATGCCACATTCATAAACCAGTTTCTAAACACATAATAACCTGAAAAGTTTGGCACAAATTAGAATTCAGATTACTAAAAATTGATATACACCAGTTTTAGATCATAATATATACATAGTCTTTTAACATTTCTTAAACAAATTATAGTTATAAATAATTTTACTATGAATTAGACTTAATGTCTATTCGTTGAAACGTTTATATTTTGAATATATTCAGATTGAACTTGATCGCACTGCATAATATAATGGAATGTAGAATTTCTTGAAGTATTTTCCATTTTTTCATCGTCAAATAAATAGCTTATGTTTCTGTTATGTTGATCTATCTTCACAACATCCGTGAATAATTGTTCGCTTTGCAGATCATCATAATTATGTTGAGTATCTACATCACCTTCTGAATTTCGCTGTAGCATTTGTTTTCCTACAAATTTCCTGTAGTTAACAAACTGACAAATAAACATTATAAAAAGAGAATAATTTATTAATGAAAAAGTTACCTTTTTACTTATTTATTTATAAAATAAGTACATTACAAAATCAATTAAACAGAAATATTATTGTCCTTTATTTTTAAAGGCAAAAATTTTACATTTTGACAAATTTACTTTGTCAAACGCGTTTTAAATTTTCAAATATAATCACGCGAAAAATGTATTATCTATCTCTGGTAGAAATGGCACTTGATATCGTTCAAATAAATAAAATCTAAATAAATTAATAAAGAAGTAAATTACTTACTACTTCGTTTTAAATCTGAAATCTTGTGACTAATTATACTTCTTGTACTGTCAACAAGAACATCTGCTTCAATAGGGTCCTTTTTTAAAACAGTAATAAGGTAATGCCGATAAATATCTGTAAAAATGTGTATTAAATTTTATATTCTAGCTGTTAAAACAAATTAAATAACAGAAAAAAAAAAGAATTTGCGTGAAAATCAATATCAGTTACTACACTTTATATGTTGAATATATTTTATAAAAATTCATACTTTATGTAATAAGGACAATTCATAAATAATTAACGGGTTGAATAATTTGGTATCATTGAATAAAATCAACACGAAATATCCATCCAATTGATTTTCACATAATTTTTTTAAATAAAAAAATAACTATTATTTATAAATAACAATGAAAAATGTTGCACTGAAAAAAAGAAACTCAATGTATTAGAGTTAATATGCATGCATGCATGCATACATACATACATACATACATACATACATACATACATATATATATATATATGTATAAATATATCAGTTACAATAAAAATATTTAAAATTGTTAAAAACTGATCTTTAGTAAATTATTTTAACGGAAGTAACTTCAATTTTATGCGAATTATTGTAAAAGTAAATATAAAGTGTTAACCTTTTTTTATTATTATTTTTCTTTAAATCAGAGATTTTTTGACTGATGATACTACGAGTATTCTCAACAAGCACATCCGCTTCATAAGGATTCTTTTTCAACACTGTTATGAGATAGTGTCGATATATATCTGCAAGAATAATATTTGTTAAAGTGTTGCAAATTTAAATCAAGTTAAATTTAAACGTATCAAACGTTTAAAAAGAAACTCAATTTGCTTATATATTTCATCTATTTTATCGATAAATATAATTTATTTAAGAGCAAATTCTTAACTATTTTATACCTAAGTTTTCAATGTTGATGGAGGCAATTTTATATTATTGTTAAGAAGTCACTTCTGTTTAATTAATCAACCAATAACTAGTGAAAGGTTACCAATTTTTTTCAGTTTGAAAGAAGTAAAAAATAAGTATTTCTCATTTTATTAAAAGAAATATACTGATTATATTATAGTAAGCTGTAATATTCTATAAATGTTATAAATAATGTTTGATTGAACGATTTGTATTAAATAAATTAATATTACTCGCAATTTGTTGTTTTATTGAGTTTCTTTTTTCTTCAGAATCTTAAAATGATTTGTAACTTTTTCTTTGTTTTAAAAATATGAAATTATACATTTCAATGCGTTCTATGAACAATTTTTACTAAGCGTATTTTATTGTACACACTTTGGAATTATTATTAATTGATGATCAATATATATTAATTGATATTAACTATGGAAAAAATTGTAGTTTTTAGACTAATTTTTTGTTTAAGTAATTAATGTATTTTTGATTATATAAAGAGGAAAAATACAACTGATACAAATTACTACAAAATCTTAATTAAATCATATCCAATTGTAACATTAAATACCTTTGATTGCTAATAATAAATTTCCATCTAATCTTCCTTCCGGTTGTTTGGACCTTTTGTTCCGATTACTACCATTACCCGTAATAGTACACTTTAGTAACGTATCTACTCCATAAACAGCAACTGCTACTTGTGTCACGAACTGCTGCGGTCTTTTCGCATTGAATTTAATCATAGCATAACTTTTGTATGGCATCCATTCTCCATGACCCATATAAATCTACAAATAAAGAAAATGTTAATATTTTTAATAATATCGACACATGTTTTTACCTTAAAAACTACATTTATTTAAAAAGCAGTATAATACGTACCCATTCCTTGTCTTCAGTAACATAGCCAACGTCCTTATTGTCATCCAAAACAGGTTTGCCTGAATACTTGTACTTGCAAACTGTAACATGATTCAAACATATATTAAGTTTATGTTTCTTAAACTGTATATATATTTTAAACACCTGTTTTGCATGGTATTTTCTATTAAAGGGGTGATTTTTAATGTTGCTCAGTTTATTTACTTGGATGAGAGATATATATACATGTTCGTTTAGTAGAATTTATGTATACCTAGATATACCTGCAGCAACAATAACTTTATTAATAACATTAATTATCCATTTTATAACAAAATTTTATAATCATTATCAATTAGTTTCACCTGAAAAGTTGGATATATTAAAAAGATGCGAATCAAATCAGTGAAAGGTGGGGTATTAAGAAATAAACAACACTTAAAATCGGAAATTTAATTTATAATTCTATAAGAAACATTTGTACAATAAACAAAAGTTACAAAAATAATTTTTCCCAAACATGAATTTCATTTATCGGCCTCGCATTTCTGAGTGATTTCTGAAAACAGAAAAAACACACTTTAATTTCTTCAGTAAAAGAGAGATTTTTAATCAGATGATATCATCTAATAACGAATGATAGATAAATTAATTATAATTTCAGATAAAGTGCAATTAAAGATGCAATTTATTAAAAAGTTGCAAAGCAAAATTACAAGTATATTGTAAAAGACACGCTTAAAATCACTGTTTCCAGATGAAAGTTTTACTTATACTCGTTATAAATCGGTAAATGTTTACATACAAAAAAAACAAAATGAATACTTCTACAATTATATTTTTAAAAATGTATCCTTAAATAAGGATATAACAGTTTTATTGTATTGAAAAATTGCTATTTTACTTTGTGTGATAGTTTTTAATATTGCCACTGTTGGAGAGTCAGGCATATCCGTTAAAATGTTCTTTCCCTCGTCACAACATCTGGCTAGAAGGGGATCTAAGGGAAGTGAACCCAGAAAGTCGATGTTACACTCTTTTGCCATTTGTGCACCACCCCCTGTCAGTGCTGGAAAAATTTCTGCAGAACTCTAACGAATTATAAATTATTAATATATATTAAATAAACAAATATTATTTAATTTCAAATTAAACAGCAAATAAAATTTTGTTAATGAACTGGTTTTATGTTGGAATATTAACCTTGCATTTGGGACAAACAAAAGTGCTCATGTTTTCAATGACACCTAAAATAGGAATTTTCACTTTATGACAGAAGTTAATTTCTTTTCTAACATCGAGTAAAGCAACCTCTTGAGGCGTAGTTACGATGATTGCACCAGTAATTCCAGCTTCTTTTAAATAAGTTGTTGCTGATAAATGTTCATCAGATGTTCCAGGTGGTGTATCCAGTATGAGGTAATCTAAGTTACCCCAATCTACTTCAGCAAGAAACTCTTTAATCATACCTAAAAATGTGGTTGGTAAATATTTACTTATAATATTCACAAATATAATATTTTTTAATCTAAACGTTTAAGAATAATAATACAATTCTATTTGAATTGTTTAATAAAGTAATATTATGGTTTGATTTATTTATGAAGATTTTTTGATTGATTATTACCATTTTTCTTAGGCCCTCGCCATATAACTGCATCGCTTGGGTTACTAAGAAGGAAGCCAATCGAAACGAGAGATAAATTGTCATCAATATACTAAAAAAATAATTCTGTATTGTTTATTTAGAATTTAAGAACAAGTTTGAAAACATTATGACTTATCCACTTACCACTGGAGACCATCCTGAAGCACTCTGATGGATTTCCTCTCCTTGTACTCCAAAAACTCTTGGCTGAGATGGCCCACAGATATCGATGTCTAAAACTGCAACCTAAATTTATATAAAATACTTCAAATTATTGCTCATAAAACTTTTTTTTTTATTTATCAGATCATATATTGTAAAACACTATGTCAATACTGTTTCGATATAATTTGATATATTTTTATTTTTAGTTTCTATTATACTTTTACACTTATTAAATATTTTCTACAAAAAAGTCTATATTTTAATTTACATGTAATTGAAGTTATTAACTAATAAAATATACTTTTAAAATCATGTCAATGCAAAAATTTTTTAAATAAAAATATCAATTTTAAAACTAAAATTAAGATATTATATAAGATTTATACCTAGTACATTCAAATTTGTTAAGAAAATGACTAATATTGATTGTCGTTAATAGCAACTATATTTCTTAATATTTATTACATTATTTTGTCATTCAAACAAAAATCAATAGAAGGCTGGTACAGGTAGGAACCATTTGTGCAAGTATAGATGAAAAGCTTCTAGAGTAAAGCAAGTTAAGTTACAGTTCGTTTCTTGAACAATAGGAAATTTTTTTAATTTAACATGTATTTGGAGAATCATTTGGATATCCTTGGTATAAATAAAAGAGTAAGCAATAATAAAATTTATCAATTTAACTAAAGCATTACTGCATGTTTCATTAAATAATTCAGTATCTATACAAGTAAACAATTTTCGCGAATAATTTCTGTAATTGCTAATTTTTTATATTTATATTTAATACATATAAAAGTATGTTAAATAACCTAAAAACTATATAATTTTTTTTAATTAAATAATAATTATAAAATCATTGATAATTAGATACAAATTATGTACATCCAAAACACAATAAAAAATAAATAAAATACATGCTTTTAATCTTTAAATAGAAATTAGTATTTAAATATTTTTCTTTGGATCAACTTCATATGAAATTATTAATTGAATAATTAAAAGTTTATTTTATATTTTAAGTAAGAAATTAAAAATAAACAAACAAAAATATAAATATAATTAGTAGAATGAAACTTCATTTTATATTTACTTCATACTTTTATTACGAAAGATTATCTTATTGCATTATTTCTTTATAATATATATCTATAGATTTATGAACCATATATTTCAGGGATGCACCCTCAATTTCAACCACACATTCTGAAATTTATATTATGTTGTAATTTTTTAATTTTGTCTAACTTAAGTAACAACACTGGGGCCAGGAGCATCCTCCTTTCATATGTAACTATTTTGAGAACGTCCTTAAAAGTGTAAAAGGTCCTCAAAATATGTTTCACATCCATATACATACATATAAATTAAATTATTAAAATAAAGAAAAAAGAAATGAATATTAATGTTACTTGTAGAAAAACTTACATCTTTATCGGGATTATCTGCAGCCAAAGCTCTTGATAATAACGACGTAACTGTGCTTTTTCCAACTCCACCTTTCCCTGATAGAATTAGTATTTTATGTTTAACATATTTCAATTTCTCTTTCACCAATTGTATGGCCGGATCTGGTTGATTGACAGCTCCTGTTGCACATAATTGTTGATTCGGACACCCTGCACACGCGGAAGCTTTACCTGCATCTTGACTCGCAGTTCCCGGACAATCTGCATACAATTCATTGTTTACATATAACAACGCATTTTAGAAGCACGAAACTTAATAAAAAAAAATTGATCTCCTTTGTGCGAATTTTATTGTATCAATAAAATTAAATATAAATGACAGTATATAATATATATGTATATCATTTTATCAAAATCATCTACGACGATCATCGATACATACATTATTTTGAATGAACGATGACACCTAACCTCACTTTTAAATTGAGAGTAAAAGCACAAGAAATTTGTCGCCCAATGTTTCGTCTTTTTGGCGAATTAATGTAAATAATATAAAGCAACTGAAAAATTGCGTCGACAACGTATTATGCCAATTCGTTTAATGTGAAAAAATGCATGATTTACTTACGTTCGGGAGCTCCGCTTGGTACGTCCGCCATTTTTTAAACTATCCATTTAAAAGTCAAAGCGAAAATTCAAATAATTGCGATAATTGATTTTAAGACAGCTTTCGTCACTTGCACTGATATCTCTTCGAATCAATTTGTTAGAATTTTATTTTGTTTGTTATATTTCTGTATTAAATATAGGGTTAAAGTATTATTTATATAATCACCCTTTTTTTTATTAAGAATTTTTTGTAAGATAATTAAATTAACTTTTTAATGAAAAGTTTTCTAATTAATAATTAATGTAAATTCACGATATTAAAATTAATAATAATTAATTGAAAATTGTGATGATATTATTCATGAATTGTTAAAACAATTCACAAAAATAAATTCAATAGTATAATGCGTTTTATAGAATATGACTTTAAATTTGAATATAATTTTATTTTAAAAAGTAAGTATTGATTGTGCTGTTGCAGAGTCGAAAATCAATTAAATTCAATTAAATGTAATAAAAACAATCAACTCGCATTCGCTTGATTGTATTTTGTGAGCATTACAATCAAACAGATATTCGGTTAATTGAATTTTATTGCATTTAATTGCAGTGAAAGATGTCAATATCGTGATTAATGTTTATTGAAATTTACTCACATCCATATGTTAAGAAAAGTTTTTCCGTCACACGGTGGCGTAACACGCCATTTTTCCCTCTAGGGGAAATAGCTTTTCTCTCTCCCTCGTAGCGAAAAATAACGTAAGCACCAAGAAAGATTGACAAAAATCCATATCTCATGCGATTACAAACCTAAAAGTAGCTATTACGAATTTAAGATTGAATTTGAAATAAATAAATTCAAAGGTACGTGGCTTTGATGGATTTATATTTCAGATTTTTATAAATTTGGCTTTGTTGCAGCAAATTCAACCATGGAGCTCAGTCGGATCATTGAGGCCATGCATAGAACCAAATTCTGCAATACGTTCGAGCTGTTATCGAACACAACTTGGACCGTGGAAACCTAATTTGGGATATTATAATACTGAAATTTATCCGATGTAATTTTTTAGTATCTCTGAAACTTATTTCCTTGTATACTTAGTGCATATACACTTTTCACAATTATTTGTGTAATGTACACTGACAAAAATATCACAGAAAATATGAATGCTATTTAATTTGTTTTAGAGACATGTTCATCTTTGAATAGGTAGTATTGTTTTGAAAAGTAAAGGCACCAGTTTTAAATATGTTTAAACTTAATAAAGAAATTATTTCTTTTAAGAGACAGTAATTCTTATTGAAAAACTGACACGTATCTATAACAAAATTAAAAAGAATAATGTTTGTCATATTTTTATCAGTGTACATATTGTGAATGAATGTCCACCTAAAATAATTACAATAAAATGAGAGTTATTGTACGGTTTGTACCATGAAATCTTTTCGTTTTAAAGCAAAGGAATTCCATGGTACCATAGAAGCAGGGCTATTGATCTAACAACCTTACTAGTTCACGTTTATCTCGCAACATTTCAGATAGCAAAGCGTGAATTTATATCCCTTTATTTGATTTTAAAGCACTGCGAAACCTGTATCGAGTTACACGATGGATCCACTGTGTCACATGAAGACCGAGCCTCTAAAGTTTCCCAATTTAGTAAGCGGATTACATCGGAATCCTGTGCATTCTTCTCAAGCAGCTTTGTACACAAGATACACTCCCCAGGAGTGGTTCCAAAAGCAAGTTAAATATTATAACGAAGCGGACTCCAGCAGACACTATTCGGAAAGAATCAGAAATGACGCAGTCAAAATTATGCGGTATTATAAACAATGTTGTACTTTTATCTGCAAAGAAAAATAGAATAAAAATAGTATTGATATAAGAGTATCGATTAAATTGATGTTTTGGCATTTGTTGAGTACTCTTTAAGACATAATTGTAGAAATATTAACTGTAGTGTTGAAGCAACGCCAATTGGTGATGGTTTAACACTGTTATAATGTTAATATTGTCCCAGCATTATGAAATGTAACGTTTACAAGAGTTTTCTGTAATCCAAATATAAATTTCAACATATATTTAACATATACAACTTATGAAATGAAAAGGTTTGATTATTATGAAAATATATCAGTATTCTGTAGGAAGACCTTACACCGGTGAACAAATAACATTCACCAATAACTCTAACAATTTGTGGCTGAACTTTAAATAATTTATATTACAGTGAAGCTGAAGAACGAGTACAAAACGGCCAATACGATACTAGCAAACGGCTTGGGGAGAGAATAACCGATGTCACTTTTTGGCGTAATGAAGTATCATCAGAACTAGAGAAACTTATTCAAGAAATTGAACGACTTCAAGACTGTCGCAGTGTACTTGAGAAAGCAATACAAGATATACAAAGTCCTTTACACATTGTGGAGGAATGCTTATATTATAGAGAAGGAAGAAAGGGTATTACTTAATTATTTAAATATAAGTAATTGATTTTTAATTATTATTCAACATTGAACTCTATACAAAATTTAGGTACCGAACTTGTTCACGATGAAACTGAAAAGTGTTTTCTTTTCGAGGTCAGTAATTTGAATTCTTGTCAGAGAAGACTCGAAGCCTGCTTAGATAAGTGTAAAGATCAGGTAAATTTGACAATACAATTGCTTCCTTTTTTATTCTTTGATTTAATTTAACCCGGTATTTAATTTTCATTGTTTTAGCTTCGAAATTGCAGAGGCTCTCAGAACCAGTTGGAAATTGATTTGAAGAAGAAGGAAAATTCATTAGGAATCGATACGCATTGTCATCGGCTAAATAATCATAGCGAAGGATTGCAATATTATTCAGGAATTGAGAAATTTGATCCATGGCATGAATTTTCAATTTTATTACATTACTAATTTAATTTAGCTAAATTTAATAATAGGCAGTTATTTTTTTTTGCTGCTTCATACAAGAGAATATTTTTATAAAGAAAAATAAATTTTGTTCGTTATTGAAGATTGTAATTTTTGTATACAAATATTTACAGCACTTCTGAACAAGAAAGTTGGGCCATGGCAGCAAATAGAATAATTCAGGCATCCCAAACCGAAAGAGCTTTATCTCGTCAGTTACGAAGTGAAGCTGAAGCATTGCTAAATCGTACTGCTCAAGAAATTTGGGATGCTTGGAGCAACACTAATAATGCGTTATCACGCAGAATTTCTGAAATGTTAGAAGCGAAAAGTAAACTTCAGCAACACTTGCATAAGGTTTGATAAACTTTTACGCATCATATTTTTTATATTTAAAACAAATATATAAGTTAATTTAAAATAATTGTAATAATTCTAAAATGTAATCCTACATGAAGTTGAGAAATTTCAATTTTCAGTTGCAACAAGAAATTTATGATGTTGAAAAAAATATGGAATTAATGCGTAAAGCGATTGCAGATAAAAGTTATCATTTAAAAGTTGCTTTAACTAGACTCGAAGCAAGAATGCATCGACCAGATTTGGAATTATGTCGAGACTATGCTCATGTTAGGTAATATTAATAAATATTACTTTAAATTATTTGTTCTAATTCTAATTAATGTAATTTACTTCACATATATTTATATGAATAATTATGTTTTATTTACAGTTTACAAAAAGAAATAGATGAAATAAACCAACAAGTCGAGCGTATGCATAAGACATTAAAAGAAACTGAAAATCAACATCAAAAGTTGTTGCGCACAAAAAGTGCTTTAGAGCATGATTTGGCCCTAAAAATTGATGCAATGTACATTGATAAAGAAAAAGTGGCTGGTCTGCGTCGTGCTTACCCCGTGAATGCACTATTCAGATTCTAAGTTTTCCTTAATACTGAATAAGTAGCTAATCTTGATCCAGTAATTAGTTGTCTGTTATAATATTTAATTATAATATATAATTATAATAGTTAAAAACTGAGAAAAGAAGTCTAACAAAGAAGAACATGATTCAGGAAAACATAAATAACTAATTTTTATTAGCAAACATATATTATTAAAGAGCATTATGTTTTTTTGTCTGCATGTTGCTTAACGTAACTAGGTATTGGAATTTGTATCCCATCTTTAGCTTTAAAGAACGTGTATGAAAGGAAAATTTCATCTATATCTTCCATGAAGGGATCATCTAGAAATTCTGGGTCAATGTAGAAAAATACAGGCATATCCACCTAAAAAATAGTTTTTAACAATTTACTATAAACTGTTGTTATTTGCTTATACTATGATTTTTAATATTATTGATTAAAGAATTTAAAACAGACTCAATGTCAAACCATGTTTATTTCTGCTTATGTAACTCAAGTAATCTGAACTTTAAATTTTTTTAAAAAATGTATACTTTTTCATTTACATATCTTTATTTAGTTTTATATAACAGTAATGTTTTGAATGTTAGTATTCATGTCATTTATTATTGTATATGTACTACAAAATGTTATTAAATCATTTCTTATATGAAATAAAATAAAAACTAAAAAATTATTTTATCCTCTATCTTTCATATTTTGTAGATTTTAAACTCTAATATGAATATTTAAATAAAAATTTTAAAATAAATTTAATATAATTTGTTTTAATTTAAATAAATTTGAATGTTAAGAAGTTTAATTTAAAATAAATTTATTAAAATTTTACCTCTTCATGTGGATTTAGCTGTTGTTCCTCAAAGCAAAAACACTGAATTTTATTGAAATATTGCCCAGCATCAAAAGGAACAACATTATAGGATGAAACACCTATGATAGGTTCATCAGTAGGATTCTGAGCTGTGTAAAAAACAAGAGCAGTCTCCCCTGGAGAAACGCTTACTTCAGTTTGCTGTGGTTTAAAATTCCAAGCTAAAGATGCAGATTTATCTGCATTAAAACGGACTCTGATTTTTTTATTTACTACTGGTTTGACGGATTCAACCTTTCCTTCGTCAAGTTTTGTCGTTCCACCATAGCTTGTGTTCTAAATACATTTTTTTCTTCGTTAAAATGATACAATTCAAAAATTATTATTCTTTATTAATCTATTTCTTTTTTAATGAAATAATAAAAAGGCTGAGTGTACATCCACACACACTTCTGTGTGGCATGTAGCATGCAGCATATATATATGTTTATTTGTTTATTTATTTGAAATAATAATAATTATTCTGAGAAATTTTATTTGCACAAAACTGCTTAATTTGAATTTAAAAAAGATAGATTATTAATTTTATTTCTTTTTTTATATATATTGCATGGATTATAAAACTGTATAATCAAAAAAATTTGTTGTTTGAATAATTTAAAATATATACACACTCTAATAAAAAATATTAATTATTTAAGTAATAATAATTTAATAAATCAAGTTGGCCATACTTTATTATAAAAAAATAATAAATAAAAATTTTACCAATTAATGATATTAAAATTTATGTTATAATTTATTGGTCAGTATTTAGTAAAAGTTTTGTTAGAAAGAGTATTAAGAAGTAGCAACAGAGCTGCCAATATTCATCTCCAATTTAAAGAAAATATTTAATTTATGCTCATAAGAAACAAGTGTAAAAATATTATTTCTGTCATTTTCATTTGCATTGTTAGCAGTTTTATAAAATAAAATTTTTTTTGAGTTTAACATTTATTGTCATAAATTAAAATATTCAATAATATTTATCATTAGAAATAATTGTATAAATTTTATATAAATATTACTTCTAAAAATTAAATTAAATTTGTCAAATACGTGTTTGTTTATATAATTTATTGTTTATAAATTTTGGTCCAAGTAATTAATAATATACATTTAAAGTATAGATATTTAATTTAAATTACCTGACAGAAAATTCTGTATAGTGGCACAGCTGCATATGATGCGCCTAGAACAGTTATACCGACTGCAGTGAAATAATTTAAGGCTGAACGAGATTTTTTCATCTGTTCATATTGTGCAGTTTGTCGAGCTATTGTCGTGTGAAAATTCCTTATTATACATTTACTTGTCAAATTCAAAACATGTCTTAAAATCATCTTCGAGTAATTTCCGCTCTCTAACCTATAAACGTATAATTTACAATTGTCAAACAATGTTGATCATTCATTTAGTTTTTAAATTTAAATAATTGAACGCGTATTTAAAATTTACACTTTATACACACTTTATTACTTTTTTTTTTTTTTTTTTTTTAATTATTATATGGC
>JABFPN010002425.1:0-22355 GCA_022817305.1 Leptoteleia sp. ZL-2020 | reverse complement strand
AAAAAAAAAAAAAAAAAAAAAAAAAAAAAAAAGTAACAATTCAAAATGTTTAAAACATTAAAATTGAATCGAGAAATTTTTTCCTATATAATAAACAAATAAATTGAATTTCAAGAGGGTGTAAATGATCGCAATTTCATCTTTCCCACTACTGAGATGATATATAGATAGCATATTACAACACATTCTCTTGAAATAAATTCATAGCGAATAAGGCATTGGTTACACTAGCCCTACTGATGAGTTTCAGTGTTACTAAGAAACGAAACGCTATCTAACATTTAAGATCTTATATACTATTTTTAATGTCAATTTGTAAAAACATAATAAGAAAACAACACAAGATTTTGAGAAAGACTATAATAAATGTCAAAACGTTAATCACCAAATTAAAGTGATTCAAAATTAACGGTCAACAGTGTAAGGATAATACAATCAAAATTAACAGACAGTGAATAAAATTATTTATAATTTAAAGATGAACATATTTAAAGAAGAAACTTACCCTTGCTTCTAAAACTATAACTTCTAAGCCAAATTGTTGCATTTGTTGTGCAGCAGCCAAACCTGCGATTCCTGCACCAATTACTATTACTTTTCCATGCTTTTTAGTTGGTAGTGGCTGTGAAATAAATCATTTATATTATTCCTTTCTTGGTATTAATTAGAAAATATATTATTAAATTATTATAAACTTAATACCTTTAGTCTTTTAAAAACACCAAAATTGATAAAACCATGACGTTCAAGATAAGCGTGAACTCTACAAACCAAAGAAGGGTCACTATTGTAAGGTGATTCAATGATAGGTAAAGCATTTTCCAAAGTCAATTGTTGTTTTGGATTTTCTAACCAAATTTGTAGCTGCAAACATTACACATTATTAGTATTAGTTACTACAATATACTATATACTATATTTAATTTTATATCATCAAGACACCTGATTATTTAGAAAATATTTGTCATCCCACTTATAATTTGTTTCAGTATGTAATTATAAAATTAAATTTTACTTAATAATTACTTTAATCCAATAGTTGTACAAATAAACAAAACTATATCTTCTTCCTTAATAGTTGTTTAAATATGCATAACTCAAATTTTTAAAATATTACTGAATAAATGTAAAAATATAAATGTATTTTTGCAAATAAAAACCTAAAAACATTTCATTCTATATACATAATGAATTTTCTTAATTCACTTACATTATTTCCTTATTGAGAAAATTTTATTTTATCAAAACAAGACCTACATATTAAATATTATCTAGCTTTGGCTTTATTAACATTGTTTCAATGTTTAAAATCATAAATAAATTGGATTATCAATCATTATAATATAAAATTCAATCTATCAATTCAGAAGAATATTTGTAAAAAGTTAACTTAAAAATGTTTGCATTAACATAAAGAAATATGTATTTTTCTAGGTTTTTGCATTAAAAATTTGTTCAATTTTAAAATGGCTAAATTTCAATGTATCTTATTTTTTAACTTGCTAAAATTATATAGAAAATATTAATTTTCATTTATAAAATGTACTCACTGTAGGAATTAAATATGAATTTATTAAATATATTATTTATAAGTACTTACTATTCTATTTCGAATATGTAAGAAAACTTTCTGAGTTTGTGCAGGGCCACTAGCAACATCAGGAAAACAAGCAGACTCATTAGAAGTTAATTTATCAAATGGGAGACGACTTTGGAAAGCTGCACCTTCTAATCCATTCAGAAGGTCTTTTACTGGAAAAAATTCAAGACTGTTATATTCCTATATTTAAATAAATCTTTATAATACATAGTCAATGTCTTAATATTTTTTTAACTTTTTATAAATTGTCATGGGAAATTAAAGAAATCATTTTATTTACATATAAAGAATTCTCTTCATAACAACAACAATAAATTACATAATCAAAAGTGTAAGCTTGATGTCTAGTTTAAATTCAAATCAATAAAACAAATTATTTTTCAAATTGCTGTGCAACAGTAAATGTCTACTAATCAATTAATTCTTAAATATTTTGTACAAATGGAATAATACAAAATAAATAAGTATTCTAAAAAGAATTATAAAACAAAAATATCCCCATCGCATTTTATTGCAATTGAATAAACATAGAAAAACACATCTATCATTTAAATTCACTGCACACATAACCTCCAAATTGCAACTTGAAACATTAAAATATGAATCAAAACTTTGCAAAAAGTAAAAAATTATGCACTTACCATGAGGATCTTCGTGATCGCTATCTTCGTCATTCTCATCTTTTGGTTCAATTTTTGCACTCGACGAAGAAGACGGATTAATAGAAATATCATCCTTCTTCAGTTCGACGACGGGCTTTTTCTCAGGCGTTCCGAGACCTGTTCTTGACTTTTCAGAAGCATCCGAAGCATTTTCATCTTCCATTTGATTATATTTCTCCTCCATCTCACGATATTCAACCTAATGTTATTGTTTAATACGAATAGAAATCAGTCTTGTAAATTAAAATATTATTTCATTTTAAAGATAAGAATTGCATACGACGAAATGTTAATTTACCTTCGCTCTCTTTCTTCGACTCATATTGACAATTGTTCCTTTATAAATTAAACTTTTGTATAAATAAACCAAACAATGGGAAAAACTAAAATATCGTTAAATGTAAGTTTGGTTGTCAGTTTATTTTGATCCACCGCCGGTAAACTGTGAGGTTAGTTCTCAGTGTAGCCAATACAAAATTATTTACGTACAAACAAGTAATCATGAAAACAGGCTTGCAATATAAAAGGCAAGTCAGGGGCGTACTTTTATTCAAATTTGTACCCCGATAAGCTTTCCAAAAGTCTGAAAAGTTGTAAAAATTGAGAATGCCGATTTTTACGAACGTTCGCGGAGATACATTTACGCAAAAATGGGAAGCAAAGCACTTATAGACATTACAGTTTTCTACATTACGCTCTGTACTTTGTTAAATTTTATTTTTTGAATATTTGGAATATATGTAAAAAAATTGATTTTTAAAATGCAACAACATTAATATTCGTATCTAAATTAAAACCACGAATTTATAGAATAAAATATTTTTAGTTGCATATATAATTTTCTAAGACACAGCATTATCATTTTTTTTACTTATTACAATATACAAAACATTAAAAAACTATATTTTTAACTTAATTTTATATTTTTTAAAAAAATATTTATAAAAGATATAAACTTATAGTTGTTGTAAGTTTATACATTACTGACAATGTATTATTCTATGTACACACCTAAACAATTTATAAACACCCTGGTAAAAAAAAGCAAAATCTGTATCAAGTCTGCAAGGCCTGTAACGTTCAAATTTTATAAAAAAAGTTCTAAATTTGCACAAAACTTAAATAAATAAATCTTACGGGCTTATTAAAGACCTTTATCTTAACCAAGACACAATAAATATAAATTAAATTTGCAAAGAATAAATGTGAAATTACCAACGATACTTCTCCGTTGTTGTTGTTATTGTTGTTGTCGAGATTTGACCTCAGGGAAAAGTGAGTCCCTAGCCAATATCGATACTTCTCGGATTCACATTTTTATAAACTGATAACAATAATAACGTAAATCAACCACTATCAAACAGAGATTCCAAATTGCGAATTTTTTGGGCGCGATGATTTGGCATTATGATCCGCCGGTTGGACTGAGCTAATTGGAACTGCCTAAAGAGAGTGGGAGAGGGGCCGAGTTCGAACGCTGGAGTGGGGGTACCGCGAGCCTTTTCTCAGAAAACAACAACAAATAAACACATAGATAAATAGACAGTAATTCTTGGAAATAAACACTTTTATTTTTAGTGTGTTTACTTCTGAAACTTATTCTTTCAAATAATAATTTTTATTTTTACACTGCGAGAAAAAATATCTATATAATATATAATATTTAATAAAGTATACAATACCCTATTAAAAATCAAACATATATGGTCATATATGGATTAAGAAAAACATATATGTTCATATATGGATTACGAAAAAAACATATATGATCATATATGGATTACGAAAAAACATATATGGTCATATATGGATTACGAAAAAAACATATATGGTCATATATGGATTACGAAAAAACATATATGGTCATATATGGATTACGAAAAAAACATATATGGTCATATATGGATTACGAAAAAAACATATATGGTCATATATGGATTACGAAAAAAACATATGGTCATATATGGATTACGAAAAAAAATTTTTTTTATTCTATATGATCCATATATGAACATATATGTTTTTCTTAATCCATATATGACCATATATGTTTTTTCTTAATCCATATATGACCATATATGTTTGATTTTAACTAGAGTATATATATAATTTTTAATAAAATTTTTATTAGTTTGTAATTTTTTATATTCTTCTTTCTCCGTATACCATCTAAAGGAAACTTTTTTATAATGATAAAAATATTATTTTAATGTTTTTACATGTATAATTCTTATATACCTATAATTCTCACTTTAATATCTTTAAAATGTTAATATAATATTATTATTATATCACTCGATATAATATAACAAAAATAATATAAGAAAACAAAGTGAAGTATAATATTATACGTTTTATCAAAAATATATACGGTAAAAATTAAAGTTTTGATTTCCAAGCATGAATGTTTCAGAAATAAACACATTTAAAATAAAATAATATTTTCCAAGAATTACGGTTTATTTTTCTATTTGTTTATTAGTTGCCGTTTTCTGAGAAAAGGTATGAAATTTTTGCCTACCCCCACTCCAGCACTCGAGCTTGGCCCGTCCCCCAACCACTCTAGTCAGTACGACACGTGACACCGCCCCACGATCTAGGATCATTGCTATAAAATCAAATATTATTTCCGTGAAAACAACCTTTAACATAATTGATCATTCCATTCATGATGCATGTGATGCAAGTTGCCTATTGGCCGCCAGTCCTGACCAATATTTGAGTTATCTCCAAATCTTAAAAATAAAATAATTAAAGAAATCACTTGGCGAAAATTACAGAAAGAACAAAACAGTGAAAAAGGAACTGCTACAATTAGAAGGGGAAAAGTGGAACGGAACAGTCACGAAACAAAGACGTTCCTCCTACGGTACGTATGAACCGAGCCTTAACCTGAAACTCGAATATTAAGGTCAACGAAAGCGCTAAGCGGTACATTTTTTGAAAGTCCGAACCTAAAAGATATTGAGAAAAAGTGACGAAAAGTAGATTAAACATGCGCGTAAAGCAGTTGTCCGTACTAAAAGCGTACTAAAAAGTTATCGTCCGGCTGTGAACGTGCCTTTACTCGATGCGAATCCATCGAAACAATAACAAGCACGAACAAATATATACAAAACAAGAAACGTTTCAAAATGTGTTGGTTATTGACAGCGCGATATATATAGTGTATTATGTTCGCGGCACGACAAATGAGTCCGTCCCGAGTGGAAGTCGTCCTATTGATATCGCGAGTGGTGGCGGTGGCGCGTGTCGAAGATCGTGGTAAGTCGCGGACGGACAATGTTTTGGTATCGTAACGTCGGCCGTCGCTTTTCGTACCCACGATAATGACAACTGTAAGCGCGTATCAGTTGGCCCGAAACGGTTCCTTTTGTCGGACTTTTGCGGTTCGCGCGCGCGTCAAAGGAGCACCTGGGATTGTTGCGCAGCATTTTCATCAACCACTGGGAACGTACGAGAAGTAGCGACGAAATATCGTATCACGCTCTCGGTGCGAGTCATACGTGCGCACGAAACACCTGTGGCGCCAATCCAATCCCCTGTCGTTGCGCCGCGTACGTGTGCAGTTGTGTCAGTTGCAGTTTCAGTGTTTGCGTGCGATCTTTTATGCAGAAGAATCGCACGTTTTTGAATCGTTTCAAATCAATTTCCCGATGTTTGTTTTCCCTCCATCTTTCGACCTTGCGTATTCTATGGAATTGGGCAGAAATGCTGGTTTATTTACGGCTCCCGGACGACGGTGATTGATTGTTCTTTTAGCAGTCATGGGACACATTACAGGTCATTGACAGGAAATAACACTAACATTTATTATTATTATTATTATTATTATTATTATTATTATTATTGTTTTTGTTTTGTATTTTATAATGTATATGAAAATATCCTTAACAATTGTTTATATTTTCTTTCTGCAGAATTTAATAATAACGCATCCCTCAGCCATTCTTTTAGCAATTAATTTTTATAGCATGTCATAATATTTACACAGTCACGGAACATTGAGTGCTCGTCATTGTATTCCTTATAAAAAATGTTGACATTGGACTGAATAAAATGAAGTTGAAACTGAGAATATTCAATTGGGTTTGACAAGATTTCGGAATTGAGAGTCTTTCTATTTCATTGGACGAAATTCAATTTATGGTAATTGTATTCCTACATGGAATCGAGAGCTGTTAAATGTCAGAATTGAATTGGAGAAATTTGAATTTTGCAAGTAATAGAAAATGACTGAATATTCTCAATTTCAATTTCATTCTCTTTCGTTTTATATCAATATTTTTTACAGGGTTCTGGGCATTTCTCTGAGCAGTGTTTCATATTCAACATGTTTCCATTGGTTCATTTCTTTTTTATTAACTAACAATGAAATAAACTAACCACTGAGAGCAGTTTAAGCACACAGAGCAATGCTCTGAGCTATGATAAGCATCCATTAATTGCTGTAAGAAATTTGTAAACATTTGGTAAGTCTTTCAACTTGCAGTATTGAAATTATGTTGTTTAATTTTGATAATGAACTTTTACTTATTGCATTGTGTTTGCATTCTTTGTTTGGATTCTGTTTGAAATCGTTTCTTTCTTTATTTATCAGATTATAGATATTTGTTAAATGCTTTGTTCAAAAAACAAAGTGTCAGCTTCAATTGAAAATGCGACTGAATATATGAAATTTCATACGTTTTTGTTCTTGAATCACCACAATTTTGTTTATGAAATGAGTCTATAAATAGTTTGTGGATCTATAGATATTATGGTCATTTTCTTATTAGCATATAGATATTGTGTGCTGTATCTAAAATTATGGTTGCATTTTTTATATTATTTATTACTCAAAATTATTGTTTGAAACTTTATGTTCTTTGAACCAGGGAAGTTCTTTTTGTTATAAATTATTAGTGTATCTTTTGCACTAATTAGATAAAACAAAATGAGGTAAAAAATAATTTCTACATTGTTATAACACACCCGGACAGAAATAATGTTGCTTAAATGTTGTGTGAATAATCATAATATTTATGTATCATTAAATTAGCATTTAAATTGTTGACTGAAAAATGTTAAAAAAATATATTAAATCTAACATTAATATATATAACATTACAGTAAAGTTTAATTAATTTTGCATTATTTATAAATAATTGCAATTATCACTTCATAAATAACAAACGAAATATAAATAAAATAACATAAACAATTATAATCAATGGAAAAGTTATATGATAGGTAATTTAAAGTTGAAAATTGAAAAAATAAAATCACTTTTTAAAAGAAGTATATAATCAGTTTAATATGTTTCGTTTACCAGACATCATTAAAAATATTTCTCTCAATGAATATTTATTTGGGTCAAGTTTTTTTCTAGAAGAAATTGTTAAATATAAGAAGGTATCGTTTATACTCAAAAACCAGTGCACATTCGACACATTCATTGCAAAAATAATTATTTTTCAAATTCACATTTCTTTTTTCTCAGTGTATTTACTTTATATATAGTGAATAAACCGAAAGAATGAGACTTTTTCAATAAAGATATCTACACATTACAAGGTAAATGATATTAATTTAAATGTCAATGCTTGTTAAGCAGATTTTTTATTTACATTATTTTTACTTATTTAATTAAAACACATTACCAATGTTCTTTACTTTAATTATTAATTTTAATTGACATACACAAATATACTTTAAAGGCCTCTTTAATTGCAATTTAAAAGCATTTGTTCGATAATGAACTAATATAAATTGAAATTGAAATGGTAAACTTTACATTTTGAGGAGAATGTATAATTCAAACATATTCGTTTAGACCATATTCAGAGCAGAACATTGTTTTAATCTAAAACGATTCGCTTTACATTGTAACGATTGTTCCAAGATTGTCTACATCTTGGAGTTTGTAGCAGATTATCTGCGATGCACTACAAATATCGAAAATTATGTTCATACAGGGTATTCTCAGAATATTTCGTGAACATTTGCGATATGTGGCTATATCTTGCGCTTATAGGGTACGAACTGATAAATAGACCATGACCTACGTCAAAGATATATTAATATCAGTGCGTAACGTAACTCTCATATTGCGATACAATAATACTGCTTTCATTGCGAACTAAGTAACTTTTCTTTAATTATGACTATTTTTTCTAGATGATAAATTCCTCTGCTTAATCAGCATCGGCAATCAACGGCAGTACTACCTGTTATCATAAACAAACGTCCATTTATCCGGACCCGTAAAGTGCATTTTCCAAAAAGCAATGGCAATTTGAATTTTGATGGCCGGACGATAAGGATAATTATAAAATTCAATTGGCTCGCGAGAACTTTACCTTGTATCTCCGGCACTCGAGCATTGCGCCTTGAGCATGTATGTTAATTAACCGGCAAAAGTTTTGTTAAGCATGAAACTTTCCCATCTCCCCCCACCCCGCGAGGCCTTAACCACCAAACGTAATTAGAAATTACATTACAAACGAGTAAATTAGAATATACGATTCCCCGGAGTCTTCCACCTTCGGATGGGATGAAAGGAAAATTAATAATTATATGTGATACATCCATTTTAATATTGATGATTGTGACACACTCGAATCCAAGATAGCGCGCCGAGTCAAGGAATGCCATCCGCGACAATAACAACAAACATATTTACATTCACATTTATACTATACTATACTGAGAAAAAAGTCACATAAAAATGAATTATATTATACTGTGTCAATAAGTAGGTACAAAGTTTGTTTATATGTCATATTTATTATATATTATAAAAGTTGTTATAATTATATATTTTTTTTTGTTTCTTTTTCGGAGTTTTTTAGAATTGGTATAATAAATCCCTAGTAAAATGAAACATATATGGTCCATATTGTTTATACAGAATTGTTTATTTCCTTATATGAAAATGTTAAAACATAGACCATATGTGAACCATATATGTTTCATTTTTACTAAGTAAGGATCTTAGAACCGATAGAATATTCAACTCTTTCTATGAAATATTATTTCAGCGTTGTTTTGTTATACAAATTTTATTATATATGTATATGTATCAACAATTAAGTCTGTTATCCCATTTCTGTCCTGTTTAGAAAAAGGAACCAGCTGATTTTAGACGCGGACGGAAACTTGCTACTTTCTATACTAGGGCGAAAACAAGTTACTTTTCATCCTACGGTGTTTTCCCAACATGACGGAAACAAGACAATTTCTTACAATATTCTTACGTTACATAAACTGCACAGCTGATTCAACTATACACTTATCTATCATAAGGACTGAACATAACTATTATGTCAACGTTAACTGTTCCGACTGCGGTGTGTTAAGGATCAGATAAATTTGTACGACTGACACAGCCATTTTGATACGTTAAAAATGCCTTTAAGGAAATATTTATTAAATAATCTTCTACGCCAAAAGGGTACTGGGCGTGATGAAGCAATTCTGACGATTATTCGCGTCCAAGAAATCGATTCTTGACAAATTAAATGACGGTCGGTCCGGTATAATGCACTCTCCATGATGAAGCGAAAACGATAAGACAATCCTCGCCAATTGTTTTGCGCAGCATCACTGCCACGTGATCTTCCGTGTGATTATTAGCGGTGTTTTCCGTTTCGCCTATTATTACAGCATAATGACACGGTAAAAGTAAGATATGTCATTTGGTGTTGCAATCTTCCTTCACTTCAGCGTCTCCGCTCCGAAAGCATGTCAGACCGGCAATTACGTCAAGTAAATGCCATTAACTTGTTACCCCATGTATGACAATTATTCCCTTGTTTACTGACGTTTTTGTCACAAACGAGGGAAACTAGAAGTTTATTACGGCTGAGCCTCCCATAATTTCGCCGTGAACATGTACACGGGAGTTGGCAAGAAATGAACTCGTAGAAACTTCAACTGCAAAAAGCTAATGGGCCGTTGTGCAATGTGGAAAATAATAATTGCTCGGGGTAGTTACCCGCGTATGAATATTCTTCTAATATAAGATTCTTCTACAATTACACGTGGAAAAAATAAAACAGTTAATATTCCCATAAAAAATTGGATTCGAACCCCAGAAGACAATTTATGAACATTCTTATGATAGATTCTGAAAGAAATACTACCTTGTCAATGATTGAGAGTGAGAAAAAAGAAATTAAATGATTCAATGTAATCAATTAATTGACTTAATTTAGAAGCAGATATCAGATGTATTCGGAATGTCGAATGCTGAAAAAAGTGTGGCGTAAAGTTCAATCAGATTTCGAGTTTACGTAATTAGGAAACTATAAATTTATGGTAGTAAAACTTCATGGCCTAAAAATAGTAGAGTTTCACGATGTTTTTTTGTTTATATCGGAATAAAAGACATGAAATTTCGATTTCGAAAGGTCGTGCCAGAAATTCTAATATTTTTGTGCCAGGGACAGTTACGATAATCAAGAAATTACGTGAAATTATTCGAATATTTAGTTGCATTTTCCATAATGTTTCAGGCTCAAATTTTTGAAGCTGAAACTTTGCGTTCTTTGAACCAGGATATACATTTCATAAACATCAACCAATATCCATTGCGATAAATTTTTGCTATAAAAATGACTGGCATTAGTATTTAAGTTTTTAAACACTTTAATAATATTTAGCAATTTATTATGCATAATACAGAAAAACGACACCGTTCTTGGATTTAATCTTAATGTCATTTTTTCTTTAATTTTAGATTGCGCAATAATGATAAAGTACGATCGACGACAGCAAGCGATATTGAAAGTTGTCTAATATGCACACCGATACTGCACGGATTCCAAATAGTTATTAATGATGCTGTGATAACAAATATCATAGAAACTATGTTAATGTGAGCAAAGTCTTCGTATACATATATACATGCATTACTAATTTCTTTCGTTCTCATTCTATCTATATATTTCTGTCTCTTTCCAGCATTCTACTTTCATTAAATTAAATTGACTTTTTATCGAAATGTAAATTACTAAAAAATTCCGATAATAACATTAATGATTTAATAATTATCTTTTTATCAATTTTCAGACATCTTCCAATTTATATTAGTTATATACCATTGTTGGAGGGGCACGAGCTCACATTTTTCTATTCCTCTATACGTTTTGCCATACATAGTTCATAGTTCTGTCTACCGTGACCAAATAGTGATCAATTTTAAGGTCAACAATGGATTGTTGTTATAAGGCCATTTTCAATAGAAGGTGCGTTTTATTAATGAAAATGTTGGAGGTATTATCTGATTTTTATGTTGAACATGTGAGAAAAATTTCACTTATGTAAATTGAATTGAAAAATGTCCCTTTCGTTTTCATTTCCATTTCTTTCTTTTTTTTTGTCCTCCCGTTAATTGTGCGTGGTGAAAAGCTGGTGAAATTATTTTGTACATAACTTTTTATTAATCGTATATTTCATATGATACATATTTTTATTTATTTGTTTTTGAATGTTATTTATATGCTAAATATAATTAAACTATTAACAAAACAACATTCATATTGTTTATCGTGTATTTATAATTCTATTTCATTTATAATATGTTTACATAGTTCAGCAAAATTGAAATTATCTATGATTTTTTCATCTAGTAACGTTAAAGACACTAAATAATGTTTCACCTTATCTGTTTCCCCTTATCTTTTAATATCTTTACAAAGTTAAATAATCTTGACGAAGGAAAAGTAAATAAATAAGGATTAATAGTAAATTTAATTGAAAATGAATTTACGTTTATGAATTATATTTGTTATTAAAAAATAAATCCAGAAACATTTTAAATACTCTCTTGGTTTTAATGTCACTGAAGTAGATATTATTTAATTTCTAATTAACTGAATCGTTAATAATTAAAATGTTGATAAATTAAACAATTGAATGTATTTAACAAAGAATTAAAGTGTATTTTATTATGATTTCTGCTTAATGAAATTGATTGAAACTCCACTTTTGAAAAAGAGATATTTAAAAACAAGTTGGACTTTGTATTCAAGATATTTCAGAAGAAAACGAGCAAGTTCTAAAGAATTGTTAAAGTGCCACACACTTTTATAATAGCGACCTTTCTTGTTGGTTAATTTTTGAAGCAACTCAATGGAACGTGCATGAAAACCAATTTCAATATATGTTTCAGGAGTGATGTCGCTGAAACTAACGAATTGGAAACGTTACAGGAGAAGAGGGAACGATGGAAAAGTATATACATTATATACTTTACCATGTTTCTTATGTCCCTTGCCTTTAGCATCGTACTTACCGGTGTCTGGCCTTTTTTAGATAAGGTAAAGCTTTTTTTTTACAGCAAACGGAAACGATTGCATAACAAGGGAAAAATACAAATGTTTATATCACTGTTTCAGCTTGATCCTACGGCCGGCAAGGAATTCATGGGATATGTCGTGGCGGCCAATCCTTTGGGCCAAATGCTGTTTTCCCCATTAATGGGCTTATGGGGAAATAAACGCGGATCTGTCAGGTTACCCCTGCTTATAACCTTGGCAATCTTCACCTTGGCCTCGGCTATGTACAGCGCCCTAGAACTTTTCCCGGACAACCATAAAATATGGATGTTCGTTGCCAGGTTCCTTGTCGGAATTAGTTCCGGTGACTGAAACTTTTGTCTTTCTTTTTTTAATTCATCAGTGTACGCAACAATGTATCTAATGAAAACAAATATCTTTGTTTCCACAGCCAACATTGCAGTTGCCAGATCGTATCTTTCCGCGGCAACAACAGTGAAGGAGAGAACTAACGCCGTGTCCATGGTGTCTCTTGCTCAAGTAAATTAGTCCTTCCTCACTCGATCGTAATCGCTTCGCAATAAAAAAGTTGTATGAAGAATTCCGCGTTCAAATCTCGGGGGAGGGTTTCAGGCGAATCTTATTTTCAATTCGTAATGTAACTTTTTTATTCCGTCCGTTGATTGAAGCGATTACGACAAATATTATATTTATTATTATATTCAGTAGAAGGGTTAATAGATTTTTTCAATGTTTTTTTTTATATTGTTAATAATACGCGAACATATGTATCTACTACATTTATAATATAACTTATTTTTTCAATGAATAAATTAAATTATAAATGGACACCTAACAGCGAGAAAATACATAATTTTTCTCTTTATAAAAACTGTTGAAAGATACATTATTGACTTTTTTTCAGGTATTAGGATTCGTAGTAGGACCAGGATTGCAAGCTGCGGTCACTCCTTTAGGAGACAGCGGTTATATAATCATGGGAATACCTGTAAATATGTACACCGCAGCTGGCTGGATTAATGTACTTATGGGTTTAATCAATTTCGCCCTGTTCTTGCCGTCTAACTTCAAAGAGCATAAGATAGCTTTGAAAGAAGCCATGCGAGTTACAGGGAAAGCTACGGGTATGATTCTGCATTAAAAAAATTGAAACATCTATTCGTTCCTATTAATAAAAGAAAAATTTAAACACAGATGGTGTAAAATGGCGAATTTAAAGTCAACTTTATATATTTGTACGAGTTATATTTTAAAACAGATATTAAATTTGCAGATTTGTTGTTGTTTTTACTTTTTGTAGCAAAAGATAATAAACATTATCTAGTTTTTCTGTATCATTCTTTAAAGTTAGCGTGCTTTTATTAATTTTTATACGTATCAATAAGTGTCAGATTATAAAATTCATCAATTTGTCAAATAACGGGAGGAAAGACTCTCACAATGTTCTAATTTAATTTCATCTATTACAGTAAATCATTTTTTACGTGATAACTCGCGTGCGCAAACTTTGTCGATGCTCCGGTTTCACTATTAACTTGAACAAGTGAGCACTACTCAAACACTCGTTCGGAGTACATTTAACGTGAGAAACTTGTTCGCTTGCCGGTCAATTATCAAAATGTTCTCATTTCTCCCATTCTTGTAATCATTGAATTACACACATAATATCTATATAATCCTTTTTAGGATAAATTCAATGATTTATAATATAAGGTTTTATTTTGCCTGAAGAACATTTTCTTACTCAAATTTAATTGTTCAAGTACAAGTTGACTTTAAACTCGCCATACATAATATTAACTTGAACTTTTTTAACCAATTTTTTGACCAACTCGGAATGCATATAACCACCTTCATATATTTACAAAAATTTTATGTTAAATGATTTTATGTCTTTTATGATTTTTTCTTAAATTACTTTTTATTTTATTATTATTATGCTCATTCTGAATTGGCCATCCAGTGACATTTCACTTTAAGTGATACTCATTACGTCACTCAAGGAGTCATTCTTACCTGTTTTTCTTTTTTGTTTACCGCAGAAAAAGAAACTTACAAAGTCTTAAAACCAGACCATATAGCAGCGTGGACTTTAATATGGGCCTTCTTCACTATGGTCTTCAACTTCGTACTCTTAGAAACGTAAGTACACAAACGTCCGAAATGACGCTCGCCCTGTAATTTCGCATTTTTATCGTTACGTCGAAGTTTTATGATTGTAATTGAAACTTTTTGTTAGCCTCGGTACTTCTTTAACCATGGACCAGTTCGCTTGGACAAAAACCGAAGCCTTGTATTATATGGGCATCCTAATGAGCTTCGGTGGAGCGGTAGCGTGCTTGGCTTTTGTCATGATTTCACCGCTGTCTAAAAGGTATTATTTTATTCGTATGCATATTAAAATTCATCAGACAATATCCCTTTCATAAATTTGTTACGATTACCTTGTTTGCACATTTAATTTAGAATATCGGAGTACAAGCTCATGTTCTGGGGAGGTTTTTTCGTAACAGTCATCAGCCGAGTACTGTCCATACCTTGGGGCTCGGATCCACCGGTTATTGCCGAACTTGGACGTAAGTTTATGTTTTCATTTTCTGTTATCTTTGCAACAATAAAATAATGGTTAAGAGAATCGATAATGATTAGGCAATTTATGGATATAGCAAGGAACAAGTGAATTTTAATGGAATGAGAATCATTTAGAAATAATTCTAAAAGATTCACTTGATAATTTTGATTTGTACATTTATGATACTTCATTGCCCAATGTCTTATTACAAGTATGTTATAACAGATACCACAAGTGATTAATACATGAGTCACCGTTTTGGTGAACAGTCCCTTGGCTGAATAAGAGATTTCTTCATTCATAATGCTACTGTAGAATGTGTGCTAAATGGAACTACCAACAAATTAAAGTGACATTAGAATAACGTTAACAATAATGCAGAAACAATTACATAATATCTGAAGTTATTGTGAGAAAAATACTAAATTAAGTATATTTTAATTTAATTTTTGAATCGATTTGTGAACTTATACAAACATTTTATAATTAAAACAAATAATTTAATACCAATTAAATTAAATTGAATTGAAATGTTCATATATAATGTATAAACTCTGGTTTAAATAACATAATGTTTCGGCTTCAAAAAAAAGTTTGAAACATTATGGAAAATGCAACCGAAAATTCATATACGGTATATGAAATTTCATATAAAATTGTTGTTGAAACATCATGATTGTCCCTGGAACAAAAATATTAAAGTTTCGCAGTTTTTCAGACTCGACCTTTGAAGTCGAAATTTTATGTTTTTTGAACCAGGGTATTATAGTGAAACTACAAATTTGAAACATGAAAATCTCGTAAGAATGGAATGAAATTGTTTACTGAAATAAGGTGTAAAAATTATTCAAATATTTACACGAGAAACGATCTTTCGTGGACGACATTGAGTTTTCTTCATCGAATCAGAATGAAAGTTTCTCGTTAAAGTAAACGGCTTGGTGTACAATATTTATTCAGTTGACTTGGATTTCTTTCAGCTTACAATAACCTGACGGTCGATATCAATGGTACCGAATTAGTGGGTTGTCCAAGTATTCAGGAGTGGTGCCGTTATATACCGGCGATGACAATACTGCAATTCATTCTTGCCTATTGCCTCACCTGTGTTGGTTATCCGATAGGTGTAACGCTGATTCAGACAATATTTAGCAAAATTTTGGGACCACGACCTCAGGGCGTATGGATGGGATGTATCGTCGCAGCCGGATGCTTGTCCCGAGTATTAGGACCTCTGTTTGTAAGCCTCATTTATACCCGTTACGGAACGTACCATACCTTCGGAATAACAGGTATTATGCTGGTCTTGTCGATGATTTGGCTATATTGCGTGAAAAAACGTTTCTTGATACCAACGCATAAGAAAATAAGCTGCATGGTAAAGGACACGAACAATGTCGATGCTAACAGTGTGAAGGAGTTGGAAATATTTATCAGCAAGGAGGACAATTCTAAAGTAATCGAGATGCAAGCGATGGGTGGGACATTGGAAATTAATTCTTATCAATTTAGCAGCCCACCCGTGCTCGATGACAATAAAACTGCTGATATGAACCAATTTGATGAGCATCATCAAGATGAAAATCAAGATCACGAGAAAATATTACCACCCGCGTAAAACTTAAGTCACTTGTTTTTGTACATTTTAAAGGGAGCCTAGAAACTTTTGATTAAAGATCACATGTATTATATTTTCGTGACAAATATTATTTTCAGAGAACTCATGAATTGATCTTGAAATTACCCCCAATTTATATACATGTGTGTAAATGTACCTTTGTTACATGTAATAACATTATAATCGAAACGTATTCGTACGTACTTCAATTTACGCTTTTATTTTTATGCTTTGATTTAATTTTTTTGTTATTTTTTAATTGATATATGTGTGCTTTCGTGATATTACTTGCTACACGTCTTATAATATTGTATAATATTGTGGCATGATTTGTTACAAATTGTTTCATGTAAGATCTAATCAAATGTTTCTAGTATCTTTTATTTACTAGATCGATATACTTAGAATTGAAGGTGTAATGTCTCGTAACAGCACCTTCAGAATAAATTCAATATTAATGTTTAAGTAGATTTTGTATTAAAAGTGACGACTTTTAATTTTATATTTTTTATGAAAATAAATGTTAACGTGATGCCGTAAACGTTAACAACTAGATTAGCATATTTTTTTTTTTTTTTTTTTTTTTTTTTTTATTAAAAATATATAGAAGTAACCGATGTAATTGCTTTAGACCATTGTCTCAATTTGGGAGTTTATTTAACATTGAAATAACTGAATGTTTGTCATTATTTTTAAGCATATTTATGGAACATGTTGCGTAAATTTGCTTAAAATTGATTTAAAAATTCCAGTTTTTTAATTGAGATAAATTCTCCCATATCTGAAAAATGGTCTCGATATATTGTCAAGCATTAAATGACAACAGACTTACTGCATCACCTTAAGCAGTATAGGAAACTGATACATGTGAATATTTTTTATTTTATATATTTAGTTTTTTTGTGTTTTTATCATTATTTTATAGTTAATTTATAATTAACTATAAAATTAAACCAACACAATGTGTTTTCTTTTTAAATCAAGTAACTTATCTTAAGTATACTACAATTTTAGGAATATTTAATATATATGTGTAATATACATTGCAATTTGTTAGAATACTCATTATCATATTTACAAATATTTTTTGTTTAAAAAATTTTCAAATTAATTACTTTAATAAGTTTAAAAATACGCTATATTCTAATTCTAAGTGAAAATTTTGCTCAAATTTTATATGAAATTTCATATTGTTAATATTTTATTATTACTTGTTGAAATAAAATACTCCGTGCCTTCATTAAATAAGTAGTAAAAAAAAAAAAACAGAAATTCTAATCGTAATATCTTTTTTATCAATTTTTAGTATAATGCTTTTCATACATATTTTAATTTACATCTTAATAAACATAGATGTTGTTTTTTTTTTTTAATTAATTTCTTTATCACAAGATAATTAAACTTGATTAAGAACCTTTAAATAAATTTGTAATTTATTTCATTATAACTTTATTATGTTATAAAAATTTTAAAAAATTCCCAATAGTCGCGTATGTATTAGTATAAAGTTTATAATACACATTTGAAATAAAAAATCAATCAATTTTTAATATTTTTCTTGAACTCTACATTTCTTTATTGTAAATAATAGAAGGAAAATAAGACTATTTTTAATCAACAATATATATATATATATATATTGCTTTAATTGTGAATGCATAATAATATGAAATGTTAAATGTTTACGTTGTAAATAATTTAAAGAGCTTTATACTATCCTAAGATGACTTTTCCTGGTTCAGGAAATTTTGGAATTTACAACATTTTTCGTTTCTTTTTGTAAAACGAAAATGATTCCAACGATAATGTTAACTAGGAAAAATATGTTAAACTGCGTCAATGCGTGTATTGCACTTTTAAAACAAACAGCGTTAAATATTTTATACTCAAAGTATATATTTTAATTTAATAGTAATAAGTATGTGTACATTTCATAAGTGCTCTACGTGTGCTCAGTTTTCTTTTAGTCCTGAATGGTGCAATTTATGTGTAATAATTCGTATACAATAATAGTGACTGCTGAGATAAATGCGTGTAATATAATAATACGGAAGTCACCTTGTCATAAGCACCAAATTAGTTTTGTCCCGGAGTGATTTTTTACATTTTAATTATAATTAGTGAATGTATTAGTAATGTACGCACAACGAAACAACGAAATACATTTATAGGTGAAAATTGAAACAAAATAAAAAGATTTTTTACTCGAATATATCATTAAACATAGCTTTAACTAAAACCGCAATTATTAATCATATATGTTTTTTTTTTCATTTTTGTTTTAGTTTTTCTACCAAACATACGGAAAATGCATCTTTATAATAATTATTCAATTTGAAAGAACTGTTTGTAAATTTAGTTTTTTTATCTGCGTGTAAGTTTCTAAAAAATTGTGGTACACCTAAAATTTAGTAAATATTTACTACTGATTCCTATCTATTAGTAGAAAGTATAGGAATAATATTATAATAGAAATAAAATTAGAAAATAGTAAGTAATAGGGAAATATTACTTGATAATCAAATATAGACCAGCAGAAAAAAATACTGGAATTCCAATCTGCTGCCTTAATATAATTGATTATCAAGTACCGTAGGAAACTATGAAATGTACGTAAATCATTCTTGCTCTGTTTTAGTATCACAAAGCGCGCCGACACATTGATTTAATAATTGCATGTGATAGTGATTGAAAGAAATACGCGTCAGGCCAATTGCTTATTGAACTATTAGATCAAGTAAATGAGTTTAAATTCTCGTAATAAAACGATCCTGAACAAAGTTCGTTCATTCACAATGGATGGGAAAACAAGCCAACTCATTTAAACTATGGAAAGAATATTTAGCGAACCGCCCGATATACTTTGCGAAACCCTCCATTAAGAAGACTTATATTTGCATTTCGAAAGTTAACGAATGTATAGTTTAAACTTTTTTTTTCGCTGTAATTTATAATTTAATCAACACGTTGAAATTTCAGTAAGTAATAAACTGAACAAATATTTACTTCCTGTTACTAGTTAACTAAAGTTTGATCTGAATTAATTAAAACATTTGTTCTTTTAAAACTCTTTAAAATGTAGCAATGTTCACGTATTTTTAACTGAATGGCGTGCAAAATTATTTAGTGAATTTTTGCCGCGTACAAATATTCCTGACTTACTAAATATTTCAGTGATTAACATTATTTTTTTATATCATGTAATTATAAATTGTTTCAGCTTGACGGAACAATGTTTTGAACTTTGAAAGTTTGTACGACAGAAATGTGACAATATGCCACGCCACGGGACACGTTTTAACAATGAATTTGTGACAAATTGTTTTAAACTTGTTCGGAAAGTTGAGAAGTGCAAGACGCGGGGCTTTATTTATTTACATTAGAATAATGAATATGCAAATGTACAATTCACATTTTTGAACGTACCATTCAATAATATTCGTCTTAAAATGGAGGTCTAGAAACGGTATTAAATTTCATTAGAGACAGCAATGGACTCTAATTAGAAGATCATAAATTTCATTTATATTAATACTAAGTTGTAATAATGCATGCTTATTGTAACTCCCACTTGTCCTAAACTTAGTTGCGGTAGCTAAGATTTACTTCTAGGAATGGTTACTTGTAATTACAGTCAGAAACTCAAATTAGTCATGTAATTATGACCTGATGATCACAATTATAATTATAAGCATTATTATTGAATGCTTTGAAGTAATATTCGTTATATATTTCTAAAGCGCGAGAGTCCAATTTCCATCAAAAAGCTATATTATGTTAAGTAAAAGCGTGGTGGGCATTGCATTCAGACTATAAAAAACATAGGCTTAGTTTTTCCCAATTTAATAAAGGTAACTTTTCTCCTTCTAGCAATATCTACAAGGTGTTAGTTTACTTTGAATTCTTGAATGAGATACACAAGAAGGAACATGAGTGCAGCTTACGCGTCGTGTTATGAAACTATGTTGCTCTGTGGTCGCCTCAAATTTATTTCCGACAGATGTCCCTTAGAATACCTCCAGTCAAACAAGCCCCTGTGCGGAGAAGCATATTCTTGCTCATTTTAATTACGTTAACTGTAAGTTATTTTGTTTATTGAAAGTATAAATTTAATAATCTTCGAATGGTAAACCGCAGTTACTTGGACAAAAATTCTTGTTTTTAAAATGATTAAGCGCGCGGAAAGAAAAGATTATTAAAAAATACTGACATTATTAGTAAACTGCCCCAATAGCAAAGAATATTTTTGGTATATTCTGAATATACCAGGGAAATATTCTAATTTCCGGCTCCAGGAATGTTTCTGGTATATTCTTGGGTGATTTGTGTTTTTTTAATATTCCAGAAATGTACCATAAACATTTCTGTAGCTGACATAGAAATATTTATGTAATTATGCTACAGATAAATTACTATCTTAAGTTAGTAAAACGTATCAATTTGTTCACAATTATTCATAGAAAGCCGACACTTTTTACTAACTTAGGATACTAATTTTTCAACTTTTTCCAACATAAGACCAGTTTACTAGCAATGTCACTAATTTTTATTCATCTTTTTTCTCCGTGTATTTAAAATACTCGCATTTTAAATTTAAGAAGTTTATACAAAACATTTAAAAACACGCTTTCCAATTTTTAATATTCTTTTTCCCTTTTAGCATCCATGATATATGTTTACCGTGCAGAAATTTCACTTGTAGTAATGAGCCTAAAATGGGACCCAATCCATTGGGACAAAATTGCATTACCATTGTCCATTTCTGTACTCGCGCGCACATTGATAGCCAGCCCCCTCGGCGTGACACAACAATAATTATCCGAGCCGTTAAAACCTGGCGCGTTCGTATCAAATGGCAAGCTCATTGTCAATGGGGCCGTGCGCGTGGACTCGCCCCGCCGCCAAAAAGCCCAAATAAATGGGAAATGAACGATTCCCCGGGTACGAAATTAGCGCGCGGCTATATCAGGCCGCAACTGGCTCGTATACATTCATAATCGGGCAGAGCGTGGCACGGCTCTCGTGACGCTATCTACGGATGATCTCCCTTATATTTTTGCTTCTGAATTTCATGTAACTTATGCAACGCGTGATCCTATCATCCGGGAGTCCGTTTCTTCGCCGCGCGCATAATCATTTAGTCGTGTCTTCGGTATTTGCCGAGCAGTCCGTGATTGTATTTGCAAATTCGATCCGGGGTGATACCGCTCGCCAGATAGTCGCGCTTCCGCCACAACAGGAGAAAAAGATGAGAACGCCGATGGAGGGTAGAGGGGGGAGGGGGAGCCGGAATCGACGGTGAGAGAGAGAGAGAGAGGAGTTGGAAGCCGCTCAGATATTTATGTGCACTTTGTAATCTCAGATGCTAACATGCATGATGCATGTGACAGATAGCGAAGGTAGCAGGGGTAGCGGTGGTGTCGTGGAGCGAGCAGGGCGGGGGCGTGTAACGAAATGCCGAAATCCGGAGGGGCCGAATTGGCCGCGAAGGGCGAGGGTTAAAGCGTAAGACCCGGGTGAGTCAGCCGCTCCAAATCAGACCCGCGTGCAGGGCCGATGTCATTTATTTACGCGGCGCGTTTGCCATCGCTCCCCCCCCCCCCCCCCCCCCCCCCCCCCC